>JAPMOQ010049656.1:5393945-5427128 GCA_026543055.1 Argiope trifasciata | reverse complement strand
AATGTCAGCATTTTTTTTGAGCACATAAAAATGTCAGCATTTTTTTTAGCACATAAAAATGTCAGCATTTTTTTAGCACATAAAAATGTCAGCATTTTTTTTTAGCACAAAAAAATGTCAGCATTTTTTTGAGCACATAAAAATGTCAGCATTTTTTTGCAGACAATTTTAGCTTAAACTGTTTATTGCAGTCCCGATTTTCTGCTGTTAGTCCATAAATAACGTAAGGTTTAGGATTTGGATGAAATGTCCTGGATTGTACCCATTTTTACTTATCGGTAAATGTTTCATATTAAAAGAAATGTTAACTGAATTTTTATATTGTATATATATGTGCGTGTGTTTTATTCAATTCTGCTTCCTTACTTTATATAGAATGGGGTCAGTTTAAGTATTATTGAAGTGAATGAGCTAACTTGAAGGAAAAATAATAGTATATTAACAAATTGCATTTTTATGCTATATTTTGAGTCATCGATTTAAAAACAATTTTAATCACCGATAATTATTCATATTCTTTTATTTTGATTTTATCTTTTGGTCAAAGCGTTCCTTCCAAGTTGTTCTAGAATACGTTGAGTTGAGATTCAGAAGCTTAAGTTGTTTCATATTGCTTTAAAAATTGATTCGTTTCATGTCCACAAATTTCAATAAAAGCAACAAATAAAAAACCAAAAATCAAACTGAAACAGCAATAATCATAAAACTATTTCTAAATATTATTTGGTGTCTATAAAAAACTAGACAATGTTTAATTATAAAACCAACCAAACCAATGTTTAATAATAACCAAAATATACCAAAATCCTTTATTTCGATTTTTTTATTAATTTAAAATTGCATTGAATTAAAATTAATTTAAAAAATTCAACGAACAAATAAGGTATTTCCTTAACTACAATAAACTTTTAAAGTAATTAATTCTCGTGGTGAATATTGCTTCAATTTTAAACTTGAAAAATAAAACTCAGTAAAACAGTATTGTTTTCACAAACATAAATAATAAATACATTTAACTCAATAAACTGAAATAAGGCTGAAAAAAAACTTTTTGGGGGAATAACAATTTTAAAAACTCTATAAAGCATTTTTGACGCAGGTGCCTTGACGAAATTTTCAATGTTTGCATTTCTTGCTTCCAAATGTCATCAACGTTAGCGAATCTGTTCGAAAGAAAATAAGATATATGAGTTGATTATACATTTAACATATTAATTGCTAACAAATATTCGCTTTACATTTTTATATAATTTTCAAGTCAATAATAGCAATTCATAAAGTTTCAACTGGAACTCTAGTGAATTAAAATTTAATGTTTGTTTAGGGCTCTGTTTTTTTTTCCCCAGCTGGTGATTATTCAAATAGTTGATAAATTTTCTGCGAGATTGGAGACGAGAACTTCCGTAATCTTAAATCTAACCAATGACTGCGATTAACGGATATTTAATAGCTCCCACTGATTTTCAAGAAAGAAGTAGACTATCAGTACAGCGAATTTTCTTAATCGGCGATTAAAAATGGCTGGAAGATTTCTGAGGAAGGTAGAAAAAAGGTCTGAAGTGCAATTCAGTTTTTCTTAAAAATTCATCCGAAGGATTTAGGGCTATTTTTCTTATAAAATGAAGGAGGGGGGGGCTAAGGATGCGTCTTTGCATAAAAAGGTAAGGCAGTACTTTAAGAAAGGTGATGAAGTAATAACATCAAGCTTGGGTTGGTTATAATCGGAATTAATTATTAGCTTACATAATAAAAACTACTGATTATTTATGCTCCCACCTATAGAACCTGGCTAGACACCAAAATATTACCATAATTGCTGGTATAGTATTATATAATGATATATCAATTATTAAATAGTAGAAAATGATTATATTATCAAAATTTTGGGCATCAAAACGAAATTCTAGGCATATTAGTAGCTGAAGAAAGTACTATGAAAAATAAGCCACAGTGAGTAACATAAAAAAAAGTTCTAAACATTCTTTAAAATGTTTAAAAAATATATCATGAATGAGATTAAAATTCCAATTTGTTTAGAACATTTCTATCAATTCCTCTAGTGCTTACGTATTTTTGATAGAAAAATATTTCAACCCTTTGCACTGATAAAAGTGGATTTTCAAAGAATTCTTATTAGTCAAATGTTTTCTTCATTACTATTTTCTTTACCTAACTAGTTTGTAGCCTTCTCTACCATTAATTAATGAGTTGGATTACACGCGATCTATCGACAGACACTTCTTGAAATACGAGCTATGCTGACAGTTCCATTAATGTTAACTAAGCAATTTAAACCATATGTAAAACGGGTGATACATTACTTATAAAATACTTTCATAGCAAAAATCTAACATATTATGAATTATTAACACATTAGCATGCCTAAACTCTACAGGGGATTCTAAAAGATATAAATTTATATGCAAAAAAAGCGCGAATTAAATAGACGGTAAATGAAGGCGAAGCTGTTATCCGTACACCGCTTCTCAAACTGAAAATTCAGAATTCAACAGAAGTCATTTTTAAATAAGGCAAAAAGAAAGTTGAAAAAAAGGGAAAGTTAATAACAGATTTCGTTTCTTTTTTTTTTTAAAAAAAGTCTTATTTCATTTTTTAAACCGATAATCATTCATTTTGCCATAAATATTTCTTACTAAATATGTGCAGATTTTTTTTATTTCAAGAGTAGCATATTACACAACCTATTAAAACTCTCCTTGCATCGTAGCCATTAGAGTGTGTGACAGAAAGATCGCTGGAGTAAGATGACTAGCAAATAAATTATTTCATAAATTTCAAATTTGAGTATTTCCTTTATTAAAAAGGAGAATGCAAACTTATGAATCAAATCTATACTCGCTCATCTATATAAATATTGTTTATTAGTCTAATCTTGCCTTTAAAGGTTCGAACAATATTTTATTCCCATTATGAGCAGAATGAAATAAAAAGAAAGGAACGATTGTATAGAATTTTCCTAACACAAATGTTCCTATTTATCAGACATTTTTAAAAACACAATAATATAATCAAATGTTTTAAAAAAATTAACAAAATCATGAAGACTACAGGAAAAATAATTTGAATCCATTGAACCAGCCGTTTTGAAACACCTGAAATGGAAAACAACCATTCAGTGTTGCATTTTCTGCAATCATTGGCTAGTATTCCGCGTCAAATCCGATCATCAATATAAAAATATATCAGAATTGCCATAGTGGTGAGCGGAAAGTTTAGTAACCAATCAATCTATATTTCCATCCCCCCATGCCAGTTAAAATGTGCACTAAGACTCAGTGCAGAAATGCACTGGCTGGACTTGCTTACGATACTGGGAGCTTGGAATACTTCAAAGTACTACGAAGTACTGTACGGTGTACTTCAGATTCGCTCACTGAGAAAATCGGATAACCACGCGATTTGGATTTTAAAGGATGATGTCGGAATAAATGATCTGAGTCACTGGGAGTGAATGGATTTGAAGAAGGGGATTGATCGGTCGAAATGAATGAACTAAAATAATGGAATAATATGGATTCAACTCAACATTACGGAACTGCTTATGACATAGTGACAGGAATAAGTGGCCAATGTTATGATTCTGAAGTTTCTCTTCGCTGCCAGTTATTTCAATCTTTCTAGTGACGAGTTATTTTATGTTTACGTACCAAAATAATGATATGAAGTGTATTGAGAATATTTTGGAAATCTTTTCAACTAATTCTGTGTGCTCAAAGAAAATTGCTTAAATCCTATCCTTTCCTTATTAAAAAAAAACTACTCTAGATTTGGCAACTATTGTTGATTTAAATCAGATTCTTCACAGATTTAACCCTCCATGTACTACATGAATGTAGACCTATCTTATTATTCTTATTAATACTCTAGAAAAATATATATCCCCAAATAATAGGCAACGAAAATCACCCTCTACTAATCTATTAGATTTCATTACTATAACGGAGATCTTTGTCTTCGAAATAACAAAAGCTAATCAAGGCATTATTGTAATTAATATCACATGGTTTAATGCTTAGAGTTTGTATAGCAACATCCTAAAAGCGATAAAAAATGGAAGACATTGTTTGCTGATCTTTCAAAATAACGTAGATTAGATTGAAGACCTTCTTTTAAAAACAAATCATACTTAGAAAGCTGCTCAAATAAAGTATAACGCTTACCTATCGGTACATCATGACGGATTATAGGCTGCAGAACGGAAAATTTCTTTTCATTAATAGTTGTAAAGCAACAGAGAGGCCAATTGCTCTTTTCCTCCTATCAAAGAAAAGGGATTAAAAGACAAAGAATATGAGAGGCAGATACTGTAATCATAAGTGGCGTAATATTTTCTACAATTCTTGTGACCTTAAACAAAACCACCTACATAACCACCTCAAGTATACGTACATAATACAGCACACTTCCGTTTAATGGTATTGTAAGGAAAAACGAGTATGTATCTTTTTCGTATTTCCTTCGTCCAAATAGGTCCAAAATTTAATTTTCAAAAAATCTACAATTTTGGTGATAAAACCACATACAAAATTTCATTTATCTAACTTATGACGTATTTCAATTCTTATATTCCTATATACAGAGACGGATGGAAGCAATAATTTTATATAACATTAAATAGAAATTTAGAATTCTGGTGTGTATTAACATCAAATTTCATGCACCAATCTCGTAACGCATAAGAAATAATTTTAAAAAATGGGTTTCTGGAACTCAGGGATTTTTGAAACGCGTCGATTTTTCAAAATTTCTATATCCAATTTTCTGACAATTATTTTTATTTGAGCACTGTAAAGTAAAAAGTACCAACTGTATAATGATTTTCTATTTCCTTCTATTTTATATAAAGTAATAGCGAGGGACAATGTTTTATAAAGGCGTAGTTACAATAATGACGGAGCTTATAATTGTTTCCCATAGTTTCGTCGTGTGCGTCTTAAAAAGTAAAATGAATTCATTCACGTTTGGTTTTCATTTTGTCTTTATCCATAGATAGGACTGTGCAGTGAAAAGTAGTTTGCATCTTACTCACCCTTTTATTAGGCTTCTGACAACGCATCGTATTTGTAGGAATAAACCAGCCTCTATTCCGTAAAGAAATTTATCAACAGCCAAACATTAATGTTGTTTTATTGCTTAGCTCAGTGGAACTTGAATAATTCGATCACCTTTAATTCGAATTTTGCTTCAGTCCGTTGAATTTTCTATTAAAATAATTTTAAAATATCTACCATAATTAATTTAATAATTTAGTTATGTGTTAATTATAAATAATTAAGGATATAATTAAAGATTAATATAATTATAATATTTTATAAATATTTAAGGATTAATTATAAATAAAAGGAAGAATATAATTAAGGATTAATATAATAATTTATAATTAAGGATTTATAAATAAAAGGATAATTATAATTAAGGATTAAAATAATTACAATTTATAATTAATTCTTAATTATAAATAATTAGTTATGCATTAATTATAAATATAAAAGGCTTAAAAAGCTGAAATGATTCGAAAAAAATGAAACTTAACTAACTTCATTTTGGTTAATCCGAACATCTGCAACAAAATCTTGATCTGCATTCTTTTTCGATAATCTCCGACTTTTAACCAGTTTATTCGGTATGGTAAAACGCCTCTTAGTCTTCAATGCAACAACACTTCTATTCGGTGTTTTCTTTCGCCTGGTAATATCCGTTTGTATGTTTTGGGCTTCTTGGAAGCTGTTTATTTTATCTTCCCTCGCATCTTCAAACAATCTTCCTCCATCCTCCTCCTCCTCCTCCCCATTTCTTATTTTGCGGTTAGAATTTGTTAACTTTCTCTGAATAATATCATGCCCAGTTTTTTCATTATTTTTTGTCTGATTTGTAGCAGTTTCAGTCAGGCTATTCTCGAATTCATGAATCTCTAATTCTTCATCTGGGCTTTTCTGAATATTTTCAAACGCATCTTCAGTATAATATCGATTAATATCTTCTGATGAACTTCCTTTTCCATCTGTATGTTTCCTTCTTACAGATCCAATACCCCTATAAAATTTTCCCTCTATCTTGGAAGTCTCAGTTTGGATAATATGAGGAATTTCAATAGTATCTCCGCTTCTACAACTATCTTTATCCTCAAACGAATTCGCTACTTCATCATTCCGTTTCCTTTGGTATTTAATGCTTGTTACCCTGCTGGGATCTGTGGAATTTTTTGAAATGATCACATTTTTATCCACCTTCGATGTATTAACGCGTCTCTTAGAATTCAATACAGCACTCCTATATGGTGTTTTCTGTCGCTTGAAGATATCAGTTTGTATGTTTTGGGATTCTTGAAAGCTTTTTCTTTTATCTTCAAACGATCTTCCCCCTCCATCCTCATTTCTTATTCGGTTGTTAGAATTTGTTAACCTTTTCTGAATAATATCATGCCCAGTTTTTTCATTATTTTTTATCTGATTTGTAGCAGTTTTAGTCAGGCTATTCTCGAATTCATGAATCTCTAATTCTTCAACTTGGATATTCTGAATATTTTCAAACGCATCTTCAGTATAATATTGACTAATATCTTCTAATGAGCTTCCTTTTTCATCTGTATGTTTCCTCCTCACAGATCCAATACCCCTATAAAATTTTCCCTCTATCTTGGGAGTCTCAGTTTGGATAGTATGTGGAACTTCAAAATGATCTCCGCTGCTGTATCTATCTTTACCTTCAAACGAATTTCTTATTTTATCTTTAGGTTTTCGATTTTGAGAAGAATTAATCGTTTCATTAAAGCCAATATGTTCGAAAAAGTTTTGTTCACCGTATTCGTGATTATCTTTATCAGAAATTTGTTCATCTGAATTTTCATAAATTTCGAAACCAGGAGAATAAATATCCGAATAGGTAATCGAATCTGAAAACCATAAAAGTTTTTAATAAAAGATTTTTCTGACAGAGGATTCTTACACAGAAAGTCTAATTATAGGTCTATATTTAGGAACGCCATAAATCGTAAACAAATTGAATTAAAAATACTTAAGAACAAAATATCTCGGCTCGGGTACAATGTCTTACACCAGCCTGGTAATTGGTGCATATAATTCTACATATTTCTGAAACTTTTGATTTTTGACGCAACGCTGCGATTTGTAGAGTGGTAGGGAAAAAAGGAGCAACCTAACTTTACTCTGGTATAATTCATCATACAATCATAAAAAACGGTATAATTTAAGGGGAAGTAATATATATTTATTGATTTATGAAATAAGCACTTTATTGGGGGCTTTGTACATATTGAATTAAGATAACACTTCTAATGGTTATGCTCATTTGACTTATCATATTTCAAAGCGTAATCGGAAGCTATTTAGATAAACAAAATTCAAAACAAAATTTTAGACTTTTACTCATATATTCAAAAATAATGTAAATATTGTCTTGAAGTTTACTCAGATCTTATGGAAGTATAATAATATAATATCTTAAGGAATTATACACATTTTGGGCATGTATTTATCATTTAAAAATAATTTTAATGTGTGGTACAATATTTCAAAATAGGTTTTTTAAATTTTTTAATGACATTTTATCTAAATTTAGGTTTAAATCAATAAATATTACCATTTTAAGTGGGAATACAAAATTGCAGCTCATTCTAATACGTAGTTTTCCCTTTCTAAAGTGATGCATTTAGGTGCACATTCACAAATTTCAAAACCTTCACAGTTTTTATTGGCATTCTTATGTTATTAATCGTGTATTTCTTGTATAAAATATTATTTTCCATTCTTTTGTAATCTAATAAAATACAAAATATTTCGGTCACCGAAAAATTTAAATCTTATATGACTCAGATATATATATATATATATATTGGCTTTTAATTAGAATTCTAAACTCTATATTTGGGTACTTGCAAACAAATATTTGGTGCTTATTCCTTTCTTTAAAAAAAATTGAAAATCCATGTTTTCGACAAAAAAATATTAGACCCTTTTCGGAAATTCTAAACGTTTTTCAATTTGACTAAAACTATTTTTGATAAATGTGATTACAATAATCTCTTGTCATCGATTTTAAATTTTCAATTCCAAAAAAAAAAAAAAAAAGACTTTTTATAATAGCTCTTGCTGTACATCAAATTTTTTATACCTAGGAAATATTTTCTTCTCTGGAAAATTGAATGCATGCGCGCCGTACAAATATATAAATTTGTATTTTTTTAAACAAATCATCGATAATTTTTTATTATCAGACTTCATCATTGCACTTTATTCTAAACACAATTTTGTTATTTATCCATATATCTAGAAATAATATTTAAAGAAACCAAAAGCTAAATCAACTTTTTCCGGATACCAGATTTACATAAGAACAATGGAATTAATTTAGTAGCAATGGTTTTATGATGCTTTTATTAGAGCACTCAGAGAAAAACAGATAATCTCCCTAAATCTTTCATTTCTTCATATTTGGAACTTTATGGAAGTTCTTGAAGAACTATAAAGGCCTCAAACAATTCTAGTAAATTTCCACATTCATGTACTTACCTACTGATGAACAACTTTCATCATCATTCTCACTTATAAAGCTGACATCAGGAATTGTCACAGGTTCTGTAAAAATAACAATAAATCAAATTTTTTCAATATCTAAGGAGTACAAAAATAATGGTATATTCTTTTTTTTAATGGAAAAATATTGGACGTATACGATAGTCAGTAATTTAAACAATGTAGTTAATAATTTAAATTTAATAAAATTTCCTATAAAATATTTTCTTAAATTACCAAAACTGAGATAATTTTAAGATGCTTTGAATTTTGAATCAAATGAGAATGGTTATAATTTTATTAATTTCATTTAAATTTCCTTCGTTTTGATTAGTATTTAAATTTCATCTAACCTATTTTATATCGTTTTCATTAATCCTCCAGCTGCGTATGCCGTGATTTCCGGGGAGTTGGCAATGTCTCCCTTGTCTGGTAACCCTTAAAATCCAACAATATATGATGTTTAATGTTGGCTTCATAATTTTCTTTAGAATTTTCCTACTTAATACTCTTAATCAGACTTGATAATAGCCAAATTCGTACAGTAATGGATTTTTACATACTGTTACGAATGTTACGTGTCGGTGATGTTGCTTCCCAGAATGATTGGTTCCTTCACTGGAAAGAATGATTTACAATATTCTTTACTAGATGTTGTGGATTAGAAATGAACCCAGAGCTTGGCGACAAACTTGGCGACTATTTGGTAACTTTGGCGACAAAATGGAAAGTACCCGAAACATCAAGAATTTTCCCGATTCGTCCATCAGGAACCGAGATATGTCCAGATGCGCCCTGATTGGTCAAGACATTTCTAGGCATGCCTCTTGGGACTATATAAGGGCGATAATTTCAAGCTAAGGGCAGTATCAAAAATTTTGAAAAATTCTGGCTCCAGCCATGGAAAGAGACAGACGCTCGGAAGCATCATTTGGCAGCGCCAATAGCGGCACGCCTAAATACCTGAGAAATCAGTACCTCCACAGCAAATTCGCGCAGAATATCACTGATAACTGCGGTAAGCTGACAAGAACCAGCAAGTCCCTTAAAGAATCAGAATTATTTGCAAGATTATAAGAATCAGTTAAATACCCCAGGATCTGATCGCAAGGATCTGAAAAAATGGATAGAAGACTATGAAAATAGAATAGTTTTTTTACCAAGAAAAACTGAGAAGTGCACATCCGTGCATTAAGCGAGACTGCAAAAAACATGATGGGAACAGAAATATATGCCATTTCATACAAAATCATCAGACTAGCATTCAGCAGCAAAGCACAATAGCTCAGACGTTTCTCGAGACACTCGACCAAATGAAGGAAAACCACCTTGAATCCACTACCCAATACCTAGATGAATTAGCTAAACTCAAAGAAATACAAGCTGGAATAGAGAGGAAAGAGGAAGAATTGGAGGAAGTTGGACCTTACCCGATACAGAATTGTACAAAGCATACCACTACCGAAACACCAGACGTGATGGAGACGGAAGTGCCGTTCCAGGAGGTGCAGAAAAGAAAGGCAGCTAAAAGGAAAAATTCCACTGACAGTCAAGAAATAACTGTTAACAATAAGTTCCAAGCCCTTGCAGAAGAAAACGAAATAGTTACCAAAAAACCACAACCCATAAATATGAAGATTACAATCTAATACTCCAAGATATCGGGAGAAAGCCCCCTGACACGGAAAATGTCTACTCAAACGGTTTCATCAGAATCGCACACAAAAACGAAGAGGAAAGAAAAGAAATCATAGCACTACTCGATAGCAAGAAAAAAGAATATATTATCTCGGAAGACCCCAATGAACGCCCCATCAAAATAGTCATCAAAGGCCTACCTGGAAATACAGATAAAGATGAAGTAAAGAGAGCACTTGAAGAAAAAGAATTCCATATTATCAGAATTTCACAATTAAAAAATTTCCGTGACAAGACCTACCACCCCATCTACCTTGCTGAGATCAAGAAAATTGGCAACTTCAGTAACATCTATAACCTGAGAACACTCCTCTACATGAGAGGCAAAGTGGAGACGTATAGAAAACCCAACAAGGCTACTATGTGCTTCAACTGTGCCGGATTCTTCCACAGCGCTCGGAATTGCAAATGCAATCCGCGCTGCATTAAATGCAACGGGAAACACGCCACCTAGCAATGCAACATTAAGGAGAAAATCCCCGATCCGATCTGTATCAACTGCAAGGAAGTTGGTCACCTTGCCTCTTGGAGGGGGTGCAAAAACTACCCCAAGACGAGAATTCAACCCTCAATGAGAAGATCTTACGCCGAGGCAGCCCAAGAAAAAATAAATCCGGTAGAAGAGAGAAGGAAACCAGAGCCCTTTCAACGACAGAACAAGACCCAAACACCGAAGCAATCGGCACCTGACAGGAATTTAACCTCCCCGCAGGAAAATACCGGCTTCATGGATTCATTTGAGACACTCAAGAGAGATAAGTCTACTGCTCAAAGAATCCCCAGGTATCATTGATGCAGCCAAGAAATTGAAGCGAACTGCCGACAAAGAAGAAAGAAAACTGATCCTCATCAACGCGCTCCAGGCCTAAACAAGCCGGGTTCGCCAACCCCGACTACAGAGCTCCCTGATTGGTCCTGACGGAACAATAGCTTAGCGGTCTACCTGATTGGCTCCGAAAGTCTCCCTCCTCTCCTACGCTCCTGCTTGCAGTTGCTTTGACCAGAGCTCGCCTCATTTGCCATCTATTCGCACGCAGACAAGGACATTTTAATACGCCAGGCTCTATATTTCACCAGGATCTTGGAGATAGCCTATCTTAGGCGGGTTCTCCTGTGGAATTCTCCATCTATCTTTGCTAAGGGCAGTAATAGTAGGACTCGACATTAGATAACGAGTCCTCCAGAGGAGAAGACAAGAAGCGGGGAAGCCAAGTAAGTGCTGAACTGAGCTGTGTGCCTTGTAGTCTGTTGAGGAAGCAGCGTTGAGTACTATAGCCAGTGCTGCGGATATTGTTACTACTTGAGCGCAACTGTTGTTTTGTGTGCTGCTGTGTGTTCGTCTCGTCTGTAAATAAACGTCTGTGTTGTGTCGTCTACTGAAGGATTGGTCATTGATTTTGTGTGTCATCATCTTCTCACACCATACACACCCACTATACAAGGTAAAAAAAAACCCGACGGATTAATATAGGAAATCCGTAACAATACATTGATTTTGTCTCATTTATAACAATGAAAATTTTAATCTATGTCCCCCTTACTAGCACTGCACATACTTTCCACTGTATACAGACGTGCTTCTTTATTGACTGCAGAATGTTTTCAAAATTCCTTTACCAGGTACTTGATAAAATTGAATAAATTTTCGGCTACTTTTGAATAATTCATTCTGGTAGCGTAATGGCGAAAGAAAGGTAGATTACAAATTTCTATAATATTAATAGTAGTGAATTATTCAATATATTTAAAAAGGGAAATCAGGAAACAATAAAATATAAATATTTGTAAAAATACGTTATTATTAATGTATTAAAAGCAAAAATTGTAACAGCGCCAAACATTTAAAACAGTGATATAAAAAATAAATCTACAATGAATATCATAAAATTTTCAGTAGAATTTAAATTGTATTAAAAATTTGTATTTTTTTCGAATATTTCTATCATTATCACACTCTTTTGTTTTAATCCAATGATTTTTGGTAATATGTATCCTACTTTTTATAGACTAACGAAAACATTTTTAAAAACTTTCTAATTTCAATTGTTCTATTGAAAACTAACATAATTTACAGGGAATGTAATCGCTGCATAAAATATTATCTATACTTATAATAAAGCTCAATGTGTGTGTGTGTTGGTGCTCTACAGGCCAGACCGTTGGACCTACAGCTACCAAATTCGATACATGTATACCTTGGAGGTCGGGAATGTGCACCTCGGAGCCCTGTTTTTGAATTTTTAATTAGAATTTGAATTAATTAAAATTTAAGCGAAATTTCGACGTTTCTCTGCTATAACTAACGAAAATACTATCGGACAAACATGATTTTTACATCAATTTAAAGATTAAAAAATTAGCTTTCTAATGGTATCAGTGTTTTAATTTATAACGTAAGCTTCTATTTTTTTTAAAGAAATATTTTAACCATGTTTTTTTAACACGTGACTGGATAAAATAAAAGAAATATAAAATGTGATATTTTCTAAAAAAATAAATGCAAAGCAAAGGATTCTATAATCGTTGGCAATATCTATATCATTAATTCCATAAATTATCTTTATTTACAGTAAACCTGATTGAATTTAGACAGGATATGCACTGAAATCCCGACTTAATGGCATATTTATATTATCGTTTGCAATATCTGTATCATTAATTCAATATTTTTTTTCATTACAAAATGTGATAGTTTCTAAAAAAATAAATGCAAAGCTAAAGTTTCTATAAAATCTGCAAAAGCACGTCAAAGGGAAAAAATTAGGTTTTATCACCGTGTTGCCATCATTTTCACGGAAGTTCAAATTAAAAAAAAAAAAACCTATCATCGCAAATTAAATCTGAAGAAATGCAACTTTTAGCACGTGACTGGATAAAATAAAATAAATATAAAATGTGATATTTTCTATAAAAATTGCAAGGCAAAAGATTCTATTATCGTTTGCAATATAGAAATCATTAATTGAATAAATTATCTTTATTTATACAGGATTGAATTTATACAGGATATGCATTCAAATTCCTTTCCAATGGCCAATTTGTAAAATATTATTAATAGGTATATATATTGTTTAATACTATTAATTTGATCTAAATGAAGTAAATAATTACATTTTATGTAGTTTGAGTAAAACAATGCATTTATGAATAATGAGTTTTAGATTTCTTCATACTTTGCTCTGTGAGCCATATTTTACAAAATATGTTTATTAATATTTTAAATAAAAGTTGCTACATCAATCAGTCTTCTATATCAATGATTAAAACTGACTGATTTATAAAATTAAAGAATATTATTAGGAAAACGCGTTCTTTTAGAACTTTCAGTCCATCATCTTAAGGAAATATTAATTTCAGGCCAATCGATGTCCGGAGTTACTTCAAGACTAATGAATATGTGATTTAATTGAAAATTTTAGAACCCATCACTCATGGCAAACCAGCTGGTCGCCAAAGGCGGCTAGTAGACAATAAATGTGACAATAAAAGAATAGTGGCTTAATGACATTTTTACAAGGTAACATTTTCAACCATGCTTTTCTTATGCACTCTTAAAACTGTACTCGTTATCCAAGTAACAGGAGTATTCGAGGGATCTTTTAATTTCTCTATAAAGATTTATACGGCTACCTTGAAAGTTAAAATAACTTCTTTCTACATACCTTCATGCCGTCTTGAGATGTTGCCTATCAACGTAGATGATTCAATCGGAGCAGCTCTTTTAATGATTTCAATGCTTCCTGAAAAGTAGATACCTAAGCAGAAAGCTTTTATACTTTATGAACTGACACTAAAATACTTTTTCATCTTCCTTGGATCTAATTTGCAGCATTTTTATCACAAATGTTTAAGTCGACTTGTTTATTAGTATAATTTAATTAACCCTGCGATGTACATTTTTTGCATTTATAAACTATGTGACTCTATATAAGTTAAAAGAATGTAGAAAAAATATTTTTAAGTATTATTTTTAAATGTATATTTTTAAACAAGTCATATAATTTTTTGAAAATTCAATTCCTACTTAGGTCAACAAAGAAAAATTTTATTTAATTTATTTTTATTAAATATTTTTTTTTAATTAAGTATAAAAATTTATTGATTTTCGTAAGAACTGAACTCACATTCTTCACCTTCATGTGAAAGGTACTAAAATCCTTGCATTTTACCAATTGAGCTACTGCCTGTTGATTTCAATTTTCATTAAAAACTGCTAAAATTCTATTTAAAGTATTAAAAATTACATTTAATTAACGAATTAATATTTGAAAAAAAAAAAAAAAACTATATCAACATCAAGTGTCATCCACTACAAGTTTAAAAAATATATTTGAACTTGAATGAATGTGTAAAAAGTATTTCATTAACGATTGAAAATTTGAACAAGATTTATAAATAAATATATATATAGCGAAAGTGTGAGCTAATGGTAGGAATTGAAAAAATAATAAAGGAAATATTTATGTATCTAGAACCCAAATGTACAAAATCGCATACGTAGGCCATTTCCATCAAATTAATAAACAATCTTGGAAAATTTTTATTTTAACTCTGACTCGGTTTATACTCCGCAACTATTTCATAATATTACATAGCCGATGTAATAAATAAGCGAAATACTACCACAGAAAAAAAATTGCGGATGATGATATTCCATTGATTGTCTCGCAAAGAGATCAGAGAGATCAGTATCTCGTAAGTGGTTTAGTTCGGGGATTTGTCTGACAGAATCTCCCTAAATCTTCCATTTCTTCACATTTGGAGCTTTATGGTAGTTTACGAAGAACTATAAAGACCACAAAGAATTCTAGAAAATTTCCTTTTTCATTTACTTACCTATGGGTTTATAACTTTGTTCATTACTCCCCCTTATATAGCTGATATCAGTTATATTGACAGGTTCTGTAAAAATGATAATAAATCAATTTTTTTTCTATATCTAAAGGGTGCACAAATAATTAGAAGATATTTTCTTTTTTAATAGAAAAATATTGGTCATATATGATAGCCATAATTTAAATAATGTAGTTAATAATTAAAATTTTATAACATTTCCTATAAAATATTTTCTTGAATTTCTTAAATTATTCATTTCAAGTTGGTTTGAATTTTGATTCAAATGAGAATGGCTAGAAGTTTATTAAATTGGTTTAAATTTCCTTTGCTTTAATTAGCATTTAAATTTGATCTAACATATTTGAAATTGTAGCGTTCACCTGTGCCATTCATGAAAAGTGTCATTCCTTGTCAGCTGTTCACCACCTGTTAAAGACCTCAATTGTTAAATGCGTCCAGATTGCTAGATGGGGGATCGCTGAGTGGTCGTCGAATCTGGTCATGAGTGATTCAGCTGAAGGACCACGAGTGCGGTTCATTGTTTGAGAGGAACTTCTCTCACCTTCAAGGGAAAACAGTGTCCACCCTTCTGGATGCCAAGTGGTCCCATTGTGAAGGGACTGTCATTAACATGTGTTCAAGAACGATCAGCTAAGAGGAAGCATCATTGATGGCATTTCCCAAGCCAGACTGGAGCCACATCTGAGGGCAATTTGCTGAAAGACTGGCTGATAGAGAGCTGACATGGACGAATGGGAAATGAGAAGGCGGCGTTTGGACAGCGATAATATGATAAAATGTGGGGAGGGGGTTCTTTGGAGGAAGAAAAGGCTTTTTAGATTGCGGACTGCTGCACCTTAAGTTCCACCTTGGAGCAACCGTGTTGACTATCACTCTGTTGGTGTCTTGTGGTGTCCTTTCTCCACATTCAGGGAGAACTCTTATCCCGATAAAACTTCAATCTCCGACAGTTGCATAAATATCATCAAATTCCAAATGGTGTAAATAGGAAATATTTTAACCTACAATATAACAAGTTATTTTTATGTAATATATGGCTGTAAATAAATGAATTGTCTGAAATTCTACTCTCTCATTTGATCGGTCAGGATCAAGAAATTTCAATAACGTTTTCCATTAACATCACACCATTTTTCTTTACTAACAGTATTATAGTACATGCAATTTAAATTACTTAAAAAAATTTCGAATTTTACAAAATGTTTGTTTAGTTTTGTGGACGAATGTTTTTAATTTTCTGAGTTAGTTATTACTCGTGTGTATATTATATATATAACGTCTGAAAACTTCTAAGAGATCACAGAGCATGATTTTTAATGTAGGTTAAAAATCTCTTTTGGAATTTTTCTAGCCAATGCTATTAATCAGACTTGGTAATAGTCCGAAACAGAGCATTAAGGGAATTTTAGATACATTCATTTTATTTGTAACAATGAAATTTTTAAATTTATTTTCCCCTTATTAGCATAGCATATATTTTCCACTGTATACAAATGCGCTTCTCTGTCGACAGTAGAATATTTTCAAGCAGGTGATTGATGAATTTTAATTCATTTTCGGCTACATTTGAATCAAAATCTGATAGAGTAATGAAAAAAAGTAGTTCACAAAATATATAAAATTATTAAATAGTTATAAAA
Organism: Argiope trifasciata; assembly: GCA_026543055.1. Lineage (NCBI taxonomy): Eukaryota > Metazoa > Arthropoda > Arachnida > Araneae > Araneidae > Argiope > Argiope trifasciata. The sequence continues at coordinate 5,410,381 of JAPMOQ010049656.1, read as the reverse complement.
TATTTTTTAAAGGTAAAGTAGAAAACATAAAATATGAATTTTGGTAAAATTGTAGTTACATCAGTGAATTCAAAATAAAATCATAAAAAAGCGAGGCGTTTAAAATAATATAAAAAATAAATCTACAATGAATATCAAAAAAATTTCAGTAGAAATTAAAATGTATTAAAATTTGTATTTGTTTCAAATACATCTATCAACATCACACAATTTTACAGTTTTTTTATGCCATTTTTGGTAATATATATCCTATTTTTTAACTGACTAATGAAAAAAAAATTGGAAAACTTTTTAATTTCCATTGCTTTATTAAAAATTTCATAATTTACTGGGAATGTAATCGCAGTGTAAAATTGTATCAGCAATAGATGTGACATTAAAAGAACAGACCGTAATGAAAATTTTCAATCCTTCAAGGTAACATAATTTCCATTTCTAGGTACCAAACTGTTCTTACGCCCTTCTAAAATTGTACTCCTTATCAATTACACTTATAATGTAATTACTTACAAGCCTAGAATCTAAAAGGTTCTTTGTGATATCATTTCAAAATACAACATCTGATTTCCAATTCTTGATAGCATTTTCGACAGCATTTTCTATGCAGAATATTGCTAGATACAGCATATTCTATTACCCTTTAAAGTTTGTGTGGGGTATATAGTAATAGGGTGTCACGTCAGTTATCACAAAACTTTTCGACTTGGCGACAGATTTGGCCACCAAATAGAAATTACTGAAAAAATTTAATTAATTGTTTGAAAAAAATTGTATTAGCATCAAGTGTCATCCATTACAAGTTCAAAAAATGTATTTGAACTTGAGAGAAGAAATAAAAAGTAATTTATTAACAATTGAAAATTTAAAAAGATATATTATAGAGAGAGAGAGAAAGTGTGAACACGAATAATACACGAATCATTTATTTATCTAATACCCAAATGGTACAAAATTGCATACGAGGCTCTTTCCATCAAATTAATGAACAATCTTGAAAGCAATTTTTCTTTAACTTTGACTCGGTTTATACTAATCAATTATTTCATATTATGTAGCCAGTCCAGTAAATATGTGAAAAATTAGGTCAATATATCGTAAAAATATTATTTAAAATATTCTACCCGAGTTTTAAATTAAAGAATTACATTTAAAACTACAATTCCTTCTTTGCGTAGTATTTACGCAATTCACGCTATCAAAATGTCTTTACAACAAAATCAGTGTAGAAAACGTTTAGCGTATTAATAGATATCTATGGTTTATTTTTACAAACAGCATATTTTTATGATATATCAAAGAATTACCCCCACCCTACCGTGGCCCAAGGGGTGAATTACATGACTAAATAGCTGCAACAAATGAAATCGGGCTCTTCTATTGATACAAAATAACACCGATTATGGACGAATAAAGTGCATTACCCCTCATATATAGATAAGATTCTTTAACGACGATGATCCAGAAAGCTATACAACTATTATTGTACTCGCTAAGGAAGCGGTAGACACTTACAGTTTCGGACAACTTCCTATCCTCATATATTAAATACCTCCTTCTCGATGTATTTTTTACTGTGCTGGGTGACTCCAGGGGTGGGGGCACCTCGATATGAGGATAAGATGCTTCTGGATTGGTGGTTGAATCTCGCCAACCCGGTGGGTACAATAATAGATGGAGGCACTGACCCTCCCATCTATGATGGAATGTACTCCCGACCTGGAGGGTTATACCGTGGCCGGTAATGGCCCTTAGGACTCAACCATAATTCCCGCCAGTGTTGCTGTAGCGGCGGTCCGGTCATTCCATAATTCGTGGTTTATCCGTGAGCCTTCGCGGCGGGTTGGAGGTCAGTTAGATGACTTACTGTGTTGGGTGTCTTAGTTCATGGCATAAACGTTACAGAATACAAAAAAAATTCTAATGATATTCTACATAGAATGTGGGATCGTAAACATCCTTAAGAGCCGAAGTCAGACAAACTCTGCATACTTTACCTATCCTAAACATTTTGCCCACCAAATATCGGATAATATATAATTTGTCTATTGAAAAAAGATAATATTTATAATTTCCTAAGTTTACACTAAATGCATGTACCAAAAATAAACGCTCTAAAAATTATTATTGTACTTTGTGGGACCTTTTGAATCGTCAAAAACATGGCCTTTACAACTCAAGAATATCCCAAGAAGAAAATTTTTTGCTAATTTAAATTCTTCAGAATTATTCGTTCTTTTCCCCGTAAGAAGAAATGTGAATTAACAGTATTAATTTTTTTTGATAATTCATTTTCTTTATGAAATCATACAAATAATAATTACCTGATTCGACACAGCCTTTTAATGACACTATATGAGGAATCACGAACTCATTGATGGTTGTAAACTCTGAAAAAAAAAGAATAAACATATGTAATTTTCAAACTAATTTTTCTAATCATAGAATAACTGATAGTAAATTAGTGATACAAAATTTCTCTTATCAAATGCTTAAATATGTGATTTTAGACGCATTTGGATTGATGCTCGTAAGAAATGATCAATAAAAATCATTTGGGTAATACTTTAAAGAACGTTATGTATGAATAAGAAATAGAAAATGAAAAAAAAAAAATAGCTGGAATTTTTTCTCTTGATTTTCTTGCATACATATTCAGATCAAAGCGTTTTGTATAAAACTACAAAAAGAATCAGGTATGCAATCAAATATCTTTTTAGCTGATTGGTGTTAATATTCAAAACCTTTTCCAAATTTAATTTCAAGTTCACAAACCAAATTTCATTTATTTATTTTCCTATGCTTTTGAGTTATCACTTTCGTATATCTTCTATTATACCAACAGACCTTTTCATGGATTTCATTCAAAATTTCAAAGGAACTAAAATTTTGGAGGAATGACCACGTACTAAATTATTTCCTTTAAACTCTTTGCACTTTTCTATTATCGTATTCACAGACAAGCAGAGAGCAGTCTCTTCTATCATTTTTATTTTATTTTATTAATTCCACTTTGTTCCACCACTGTCCACTATGTTCGTTCGCCATTAAGTATGCAGCTTTTCACGTCCTGAAGATCCGAACTTGCGAGCGGGTATTCGCAAAACAGTAAAAGGCTGAATAACTCCTATTTTCTCTCCTTATTCAAAGAAATATGTAAATCTTTTCCACTTTTATGAAAGCTGAAAAGTTTTTATGAATGAAGACCTCTTTAAGCGAAATTAAAATATAAGATATGATTACATATTTACCTGATGATCGCATCTGCTCTGTAGAATCTTCGGGTGATTCGGACGCAGCATCCGTCCGTGACTCTGCATCTGAGAAAAATTTGAAATTATAGAGATCCTCCATAGTTCGCAATTAAATATAAAAAATAGTTCGAAACAATTGTCCTGGATATTAATTATAGCTTCCTAGTACACAACGACAGAAAAAAAAATGACAGCAGTAGACGCAAGATACGTAAAGTTTTGTTAAATACGTATTAATTGCTTCGTCTGATTATTATCCATAGTGGTCCATAACAAAATCTAAAAGTATAGCTTCTATTTAACATTCGAGAATCGAAACTGGTGAATCAAACCAAAACAATTCTGTAGCTCTTTTCAGGCATCGTTCAGGAAACTTCTATAAAATTCAATCTAATTCTGTTAAATAAATTCAAACGTTTCTGATTCAGTCAAATTAAAGCTTTGTAAAATCGTAGCATTCATGTCACTACCGTCATTCCATTAGCTCTGCAGATGTTTAAATGATCAAACTGGTACTTTTATTGTTAGTGACAAAAATATGCATATTTGTCGAAAAATTAACCAGGACTGACTTGAAATAAATCAGTTCATCATTTACGAAGTCTCCATTTCAACTTGAATATGGCCAAATGATCCTGTTCAAATTCCTTTACAAATATCATGTATTTTTCCTCCCACATCATTTCTTTCTTTGTTTATTTTTTCAAGTATTTGACATGAAACAACTTCAAATCATAATTAACTAATAGTTTATATGCGTGAAAAGTAATGTCTATGGGGATAATTGCGTAAATATTATTTTAGAAAGCTCATTCAGTAATTTGACATGAAAAAGTAAGTATATTGACTAGAGTAATAGTATTTATTATTAAGAATCTACAATATCACTCCCCATCAAGTTAGTATTTTTGTTGGAAAGTGATTTATAGGCTTAATGGATTCTAAATGGCTGAAAAGTCAGTATCTCTAACACTAGTGATAGAATTAACGACTTAAAAGAATGTGCTAAAAAATAGAAGAATTGTTGCCCTATTTCTATTAGGAACCGAGATCTAGGATTCTTCTAAAGCGTTCATGCGACGTCATTTCCAGCTTTGAGACTATATAAAGTGAGACACTTACACGAAGAATGATTCTCCCTCTGAAATTAAGAATTCTCAAGACCATCTAGAACTTGTGGTCGCTGAGCGTTATGTTGTTATTTGCTGTCTCTGTTATTTGTATCCATAGGCTCACTTTTTTTAAGGTACATCTTGATTGTGGGTTGTTTATCTTCGCTTCGTTTAACATTCTTAACAGTAACTAAAAATAACAAATTCAGCTTAAAAAAGTTTTGCATCAAGTTTATTGAAGGATTTTCAATTTATAAATTTGTTTTAATAGCATCTGATTACACATGCTGAAGAATCCGAAAAAAAGATGGAGTGAAAAATCGCGGTTGTATTGTTCGGTGTCGACAACTTTTTTGTGTGAAAACTTGTATTATATATCTTTTAAAATCTTTTCTAATTACGATATTCTTTTTTTTTTGTTATATAGGGAACATATAGAGCAGTAACAACAGAAAATAATAAAAATTAAAAAAATTTACAAACACCTTGGAATTTAATTAAATTTGACCATTGGTAATGTAATATATAGTGCTTTCAAATGTTTCAACTTCTAGTTATAATTTCAATTGACCTGAACAAAAGTATGTATTGGCAAGGAATGAGACCTCCATTAAAATAATTATGACCTCTTTTCTAAGAGTTAAAACAACGAGCATGATTCTAATCATAACATGTAAAAACTTCAATCCATTATATATTTATCGCTGATAATAATTTTTAGATGCTTTTATTAAGCTAGTTTAATGTTAGTAAAGTTAGAATATTCTTTTCGGTTTTTCACTCATTCCCCAACGACATAAAATTCTTATTTTATTTCTTTTCTTTTTCTTTTTTTTTTTTTGTGCAATTGTAATAAGTGTTTGTGGAATTGTTTTGTTGCAGTTTTGTCGATAACAAAATATTTTAATATTCTCAGATCCAAAATTTGTTAACAGTTAAACAATTTGCTTCAATTAAATTTTGATTTCATATTTATTATTGTATTTTACGAACTCATAATATCTAAAAATAATGAATTATTAAATATAATAAGGACTAAATAGAATAAAAAGGCTTAGTGAAATTTTTACATTATTTTATTAGCTGAAAATGCTGAGTATGCTGAAAAGCAAAATTAGAGATGAAGTCAAGAAAAACATCGTACAAGCTTTAAATATTGATAAATCAATTAGGCCACAGTAAAAGAACCACAAAGGAGAATATTCTAAAATATATACTAAAAATTATGTTATATATGTCATTGCAGCTAATCTTCTTGAAACATTTTTCTCAAATTCTGATGAATAATTTTTGGTACAATTTTTAATTTTAATTATTAACCATAAGTACCACGGCTCCAATTTCTTAAAAGTTTGGAATGCTTTTTTACTAACAATTAAAATATAAGATAGATAATCATGTATATATATATATTAAGACGAGGCAATGAATTTAAACCCTCTTATATGATCACTTAAGAAATGTCAAATAGTTCTGTATTTTGATGTATTTTTTACGCTATTACTCTTAAAAATTTTTCAATCTTTACTCATTTTTTAAAGATAAACTTTGCTGTGATTCAAAAATTAGAAAATGTTTGGTAAATTCAACATTATTTAGAAATAAATAAAAACGTACTTAATTTTAAAAGGAAAATTCATGGCAATTTAATATATTACTCAGTAATTCAGAAATATCTATACGTCAATGAGTAATATTCTGTAGATTATCACTGCCTTTTGGATCATTTTTGCCGATAAAAATTAAAACAAACCATTTTCCAAATAAATGAGAGAAAGTAAATTACTTACCAGCGGAAGTACTGGGGCCCACATTAATCTCATTTGCTTCTTTTTCTTGGGAATGGTGATGCAGAATCGTCTGAATGGTTTAGTAATATCTTAATAGGGAGTAATATAGTAGAGAAGAAAAATAGAAAGTATATAACAAATTAATGAAAATTTAAAGCATTGTGTATTTCATAAATTTGGAGTAATTTCAAAAATTCATAACTGGTGATAATAGTAATTTCGTATTTGATGATAACAGTAATTCCTTTTATCAAAAAAAAAAAAAGGAAAAACATAGTCGTATAATAAATATAAAAGAATTACTTACAGGTGTAATGGCAGGGCACGCACAGATACGTTGTTTTTTGGGGATTGAAAAAGATTTCCATGCTTTTCGCCTAATTTTAGTCTTTCCACTGTGAGTTGCCCACTTTTTCCTATAAAAACTCATCCAGGTAAATGAAAAAGACTTTTCTAATTTTATAATCAAAACTATATAAAGGTGGTACGAAAGTAATTCTAAATTATTCATTTTTTAAACAGGACAGCTTTTTGAATGGATTACTACCTACAGATATCGATATGTCAAATCTTTTTTTTAATATATATTGTTTTAGATTATATTGTTTTAAACTTTAGATGTAATTTTCAGAAGTAACATAAATCACCAAAGATTATTAAAAGAGGAGAATAAAAAAACGAATTCAATTTTACATTTTAAAAAAGATCAGATAATATATTAAAAGAAGAGCTTCTTAAAATCTTCTTCCTTCGAGACAACACTAAATTGTGGTCGTTTAACTACAATGGCGCGCATGAAATCGAGTAAATCACTTGTAACAAAGACATATTTTTTGAATTCGGAAGCAAAAAAAATATAGCTTTTAAAGCGTGCTGAAGCAACTTATCCCTTACTTCAAACATAATTCCAATTTAAACTAATTGAATATATCGATCATCATTCGATGTACTATTATACAAAAAAGAACTTCGAACAAAGGATTTCGAAAAATGCTACACCACACATTTATAGAAAATTATCATCAGTGGTGGAACTTTGGAGCGAAGAATAGATTTTTAGTGTCTTAAAGACGACCGATTTAACGATTAATGTTTCTATCCCGATTAAAACAACATTCGTCAGCCCAAATTACATTTATAAGAAAAAGGATTTGATTTTACTAAAAGTAAAGCCTGTATATATACCAATTTTGTCTATCTTTTACACTTCGGTTTTAATTGTTGAATTCGAAATGGACTTTTCATACATTACTATAGGGTTAATTTGAGAAATAAGCCAAAATATCAATTTTTGTATCATGTATAGGCCACCTTCCTCTCCAGAAGAGGAAGGATTATGTAGTTTATAAACTTTAAAATGTTCTGTAAACACATTTCCCTGAAGGATATCGGAAATTTGGAAAACATTTGTTTTCTTCTACAAATAGGCCAACATTACGATTACATACAGCATAAATCGTCACCAAATCTAAATGTTCCTTCTTAATGAAATGTATCATTCTTTCACAAATCATACAATTGCGAGAAAAGAATTTTATTTTCTTTTTCAGCATTCCAATACTTCTCTAAGATATCTTAAATGCTCAGTTTCTCAAGTTTTTCTTCCCTTTTTATGAAGTCGAAGTGAGTGTCAACCAATCAAAGTGCCAATTTCTTCCAATCATGGTGATTGGATGATAAAGACACCAGAATACAAATATTTACATTCGACACTTTCTGTATTGGATAAATTTGAATTTATGAAATAAATTTATCATAAATTTAGATTAAAACTAAATTTAAAAAAAATAAGAATATATTTGTAAATTTTTTCTATAGAAAGGTGAATTTTTATATTGATTAGATGAATATAAGAGAAAGATTTAGTTGTCACCTGTTCACTACGAGGAAGTATAAAAGTTTAATTTAAAAAAAAAAAACTTTTTTACTGTAAACTCCTCATCCCCTACACCCAGAAAGGAAAACCTTTTTATACAATTATTATTTCATGAAACTTTGTGATTAGAAGTATGTACTAAGATTCAATATTTAGGGAAATAAAGGGTTTTTCCACTTTTTGGAATCCCCATGTATAACGAGTGAAAGAACGCAACGGCAACAGACAAAAACTATAAGGAATCTAATCTGAAGAATTCTTTTAGCATCTCCTCTAGGAGAGTTTTCAAAAGGGATATTTTTTCTGAGAGAGGCTGCATAAAACTGACACCTTGGGAACTCCACCTCTCCCCTTCCTCTAAAAAAATTTAAGGTCTAAGCCCTCGCAAAACAAATCCTCGCTTGGAGAGATTCTTGTCGAAGTTTCCATGTTAGATTTCTTATAATTTCTATTTTTTGTTTGCTGCTGTTCTTTCTTATATTCGTGTTTATATTGATATTATAGATGTTTTAAAAGAAACATTATCTTGCTCTCTCTAAACACAATGCTTTTTAAAGTTCATTACAGGTTTTATATGATTGGCTATTTTAACAGATGTTCTTTATTAGAGATCGTCTTTTAATAACATTTATTCGCTTTTTAAGCCTACTTATGAATCTTCCCTTTACTGATGGGTGGTAAAGAACCAAATGTAAAAGATATTCTTATCTGAGAAAGCGAAACATCATCCTTCCAATGCATCAATAATCTTGGTATTTTTCTATTTCGAAATGAAAAACATTTATTTTAATTCAGATATGTTATTGCCATTTAAGTTATACACATTGCTGAAAAAATTAAATAATCATGGATGTTTTTTAAGAATTGCATATCGTCGCTAGATCATTCCCCATCTCAATTTTCCAAATCTTACAATACGAAGAAGGGAATTTTTCACAACTAGTGACAAATAGTTCTGGAGGTCTGTTTTTCACATCTGGCATGAACATGAGACCACATGTTTACTCTTTGTGTATTTTTCAAAATTTGAATTGGTTTATCATTTCTGTAACATATTCAACATTTGTAGGTATGCCTTTTTTTTAATTAATACCTTGCAATTGGTACCATATTTTGCTTCATTCTTAATTCTTCACTGGTTTTCCATTCATTAGCATTTAATCTTAATATTATTTGGTGGACAACCTATTAAATGGAAATGTAGAAATACAATATATATTTTTTAGATATCATCGGAAAACCCCTTCTAAGAATTTGCAATAATTTTCCTGTCAATGTGGTATTTTATCTGAATAAGATTTACCCACTTCGACCTGACTTATATCCCCCAAGCCAACCAAAAATTGAAAATGGGCTTAAAGGTTGGTCCATTGGTAAAAAAAACATCCATAAGCACGCCTGTGTCTTGCCGGACCAGCCTCAATTACAGCAAGGATAGTATGCACAGCATTTCCCATTCCCCACCTCAAAAGCAGAACGCCCACACATTCAAATACTTGAATTCAACATCAGATTATCCAAGATTCATGGGCATTTATTAAAATTCCAGGAGGAGTTACATACACTCTTGACAGGGATAGCTATTAAATGCGAATAAGAGATATATATATTTGCTGGACCCTTACCAGTGGGATGAAATAATGAGTTCTCCCAGTATGGAAAGAACTTAAAAGTTGGATCTGCAACAGCATGTATATTATTCCTTTTGCATATATAGTGACTAAGCCATGCGATCTATAATTGGGCATTTGAGTTAGAATTTTACGAGATCGGGCTGCTGGTGATATCTGATGCGTTAGCAACGTATTGCTATCTGCAGCCAGGTTAGTTGAAGATTTATCAAGTCTCCCACCGATTAAAACGTAAGTCTTGGCCAATTTCCCCTTGAAGTCTTCTGTGAAGTCAGTAATGAAGCAGGCTTGTACTTCAGATGACATTTATGTACTTCAAAATCACTATAAACAGCAGAAGCTGCCTTAGTTCTGCATCATTATGAGTGTGTTGTGATAAAGTTCATAAGCCAAATAACGTCTACGAGGCCAGAGCAATTCCTTTTGTCTAGTGGATATGTCACGACGCTTCTAATCAAAAGGTCCCGAGTTCTATTTCAGCCAATACCACCTACCACAAGTGCTAAAATCATGAGCTTCACTATCTACACTAGACCAATTGGGACTGGTCACAATAACAGCAACTTGTAAATATATACTGCGTCTTGGAAATCTTATGAATACCTTTTAATTATTTCATGCCAAATTACTTTTTTCTAGTTTTACAAAATCGTTTAAGCTCACCTCTTTGGATCCATTCGCTTCTTGAAACCCTTCTTCGGCACTTTAAATTTCTAGAGAAATGTAAAAAAAATGTATTATGACCCTGTCATGATGAATAGCTTTTTTTTAATTATAAAAATAGTTTTTGTAAAGATAAAGGAGACATTTAAGAGGAAATGCGAAATTTCGTCGCTTCTGTATTTCCCATATCACAACATCAAGCTTGGGAAATCATGCCTCTGGAAAAGATTTTTTCTTTGAAAAAATTATTTCAGAAGGCTTCTATAGTTCTGCAAGACGTCTGTCCAAAAAGAAACCAAAAGTTTTAATAATAACTGTTGTGCATCGCTTACATATCTCCTTTTAGTGTTGATTGGTATTAAACTTGAGTTTGCACTAGCACTTTTGGAAACATCATTCAAAAACTTTAGATGTTCCAACGAGTTTATGGAGATGATTGTTTTAGTATGACTATGCCGAGAAAGGTATCGACGTTTCAAAACCAATATAATATAGATCAAAAACTATCAAGAGACTGGAAATAAATTCTTTACATCATGGAAATAAAGGCTTTGATTCGTGAAAATCATTGTTTAAATATCTATCCATCTCATAAATTCATTTAAATAATTTTGTTCGTTAATCCGCTGACACATCACACCACACGAAGTGATGCAATGGCTCTTGGGAATTGCTAGATTGTTCAATAAGGATCAAATTTTCTAACAAACGCCCTTGCATGTCGGATTTTGTAATTTATATTTTCTTTTGTTGGAATTACTTTGAAAAGTCAAAGACTTGAAATAATAGAAGAGAACGAGGAAAATTCTCCCAGACTTTTATAACTCCTCCCCCCGAAAAAAAAAAGAATTTCCAGTAGCCATTTAAGCATCAAAAGACACATTGGAAGAGGTGTTTAAACAAAGGAGGAGTGCATTTTGTAAACAAATCGCAAAACAAAGTACTGTTAGCAATAAATTATTTTAATTACGAACTTTTTTTTTCTAAAAAGAAACTGTTTGTTCCTGTTAACGGCAAAAGAGTTACTCCATGCCTACCTTAGCGTAAGGAATGACCTTAATAACAGAACAGCCAAGATAATTAAAACTGATGAACGCGAAATAACCTCACTGCGGCATGGCCCATGCTTCCCCACCTCACTTAAGAAATATGATCCATCATCGGAGTGGAGGCAATTCAATCAGAAGCTATTATTGTACCCACCATGGAAGCGAGTGTTAATCAACCCGTAGCCTCTCTTTTAAATGAATCAACACCTAGCTGAATTTCGAATGTAAATTTTATGATTTCCTTAATGGAGAGATAATCAGATCTTATATGGCTGTTGCGAACCACAACATTTTCCATAGCATAAATTTAACACTTTAAAGTACCACTGAATGTTTAAAAACGGCATGTTAAAATATTTTAGATTAAGATTAATTTAAGAAAATAAATTTACAGAGTTTTTCAGAAAAGTTAATTTTTATTTCTATTTTATTTATTAATATATAATTAACAGATCAAATCGTTTGTTTAGAATCTGAGATTGCGAATTTTTTGCAAAACCTAAATAATGTACAATAAAATTTTTGTGGAAAATGAAAATTTTTATGGAAAATCTAAACAGATGCAAAATGATATCTTTATACACTGATGGAAAAAAAAAATCCCAACACCAAGAAACAATTATTGTACAGTAATGAAATTTTAGGAATACATTTATCAGGTAACATATTTAATTGATTAAAGTTTCAAGATCACAGGTAGAGCCATTGGCGAGAAGTGCCATTTCAAATGTGAAATGTTGGCACACTAGTAACCGGTGTAACCGCCAGAATTTTGAATGCAAGCATGCAAACGTATATGCACTGTGTCGTACAGGTGTCGGATATCAGTTTGCGGGATGGAGTTCCATGCTTGTTACATTTGGGCGATCAATGCAGGGACGGTTAATGCTGGTTGTGGATGACGCTGGAGGTGTCGTCCAATGATGTCTCATACGTGCTCGATTGGAGAAAGTACTGGTGATCTAGCAGGCCAAGACAACATGTCGACACTCTGTAGAGCATGTTGGGTTACAACAGCGGTATGAGGACGAGCGCTATCCTGTTGGAAAACAACCCCTTGAATGCTGTTCATGAATGGCAGCACAACAGGTTGTATCACTAGAATGACGTACAAATTTGCAGTCAGGGCGCGTGGGATAACCACGAGAGTGCTCTTGCTGTCATACGAAATTGCTCCCCAAACCATAACTCCAGGAGTAGGCCCTGTGTGTCTAGGCCGCAGACAGGTTACTAGCAGGCGTTCACCTGGCCTCCTTCTAATCAACAAACGGCTATCACTGCGACCAAGGCAGAACCGGCTTTCATCAGAAAACACAACAGATCTCCACTCCGTCCTCCAATGAGCTCTAGCTTGACACCACTCACGTCACAATCGGCAGTGGTTTGGAGTCAGTGGAATGCACTGTACAGCTCGTCTGGCTCGGAGCTGTCCTTGAAGTAACCGATTTGTAACAGTTCGTTGTGTCACTGTGGTGCCAACTGCAACTCGAATTTCAGCTGCAGACGCAGCACGATTAGCCACAGCCATACGTCGAATACAACGGTCCTCCCTCTCAATAGTACCACGTGGCCGCCCGGAACCTGGTCTTCTTGAGGCAGTACCTTCCCTTGACCACTGCCGCCAATACTCATGCACAGTGGATACATTTCTGCCAAGTCTTTCAGCAATATCACGGAAAGAAAACTCACCTTCTCGTAGCCCTACAACACGACCTCTTTCAAACTCAGTGAGCTGTTGATAATGGCTTCTTTGTCTTCTCAGAGGCATCCTTGACTAACATTAACCCACTACGTCAAATTTCAACTGTAAATAACGATCACGAACCTTACAGCGCTTATTTAAAGCAAACCTCATTTGCATGTTCATAGTGTCGCTACTAGCGCCACACTTACACGCGGAGCTCGAAATTTGTATCGACGTCATCTTTCAGATGCATAAACACGCCTACCAAATTTCGTTTATCTAGCACAGCTCCTTCCTAGTGTTGGGATTTTTTTTCCATCAGTGTATATGAATTTATTTTAACTTTAGATTCCATAAACATTTTATTGCTAAACCCCAATTCCTAAATATTTATAAACGCGAATAAGGGATGCAGGAAAAGAAAATTAGTAAAGTTAAATTTTAATTAAAATTATAAATTTGTAATTCCTTTGTTAAAAAATTAAATAATTACGAACATCAAGACGAAAATCTAGAAATAATTTTTCCTTGAGTAATTATTAAATAAAATAAATCTTAAGTCGCCAAAAACAAAATCAAACAAAAATGCATTAATGCTCATTGTGCTATTATAAGTTAGAGCATCCCATGATCAAAGTACGACTTTTCGTAGATTTAACCTTTTGCTTCCAATCGGACTCTGAGTCTAACAGGCTCCAAGATAGAATTCTATCAACCTAAAATTACTGGAGCAATTAGGCAAAAAAGATAAGTAGACTGTCCTGGAAACCATTATCAAAATTTGAGTTTCAGAATTTAAAAGAACTACATTTTTTTTATAAATATCTCATATAAGAGTTGCGTAAACAGAAAATATGGTAATAATCATAGATTAATGTATTTTGGAGAAACTCCCCGTTTTAAGACTTCGAATTTTTTTGGGGAAAATAGCCTTTATATTAGGTCTATGAGCAAAAGTCAATGAGCGAGATAGATGAAGTTTTGTACGTGGGTATAATCCCCAAATCGTAGCTTTTATCAAATTTTGGAGGAACTACATCAGTTGGAAATTTCTTACGTGTAGATGATAAATCAGCAACAAAACGTGAAAGATTAAATTCTGATCCCGGCTTTATTATTAAAATTGCTTACCTATATTGAGCTTTAAGCCAAATTCATCGAATAGTTAACAATCTGTTGATCTATTCATTCATAGATGTTGAAAGAAAGCTGAAAAATGCAAAAAATTAGATAAGTATAATTGATTATGCGGTTTTCTCAGCAAGATTGCAGATCAATTGGTTGAATGGAAATTTGAGTTCCTATTGGAAGGAAAATAGATTCCAAAATTCTTACTCGCTTTGTTTGAATTGGGATTAGATAATGAGAATGTCAACTGAGCCAGCAATTCACTGTCATGGATGTTTTTGAGTTTCTAATCCAAAATCAATAAAATAAAAGGTAAATAATCTCTTACCTTTGCTGCCGCGGGTTCATCGATAAAACATCTATGTAAATATGGTTTGAAGAAAAAGAGTGCAGTTTCAGTATATTCCTTTTTAATTTCTTCTAGGGCACAGACATAATATGATTATGGATAATATTTACATGCATTATTTACAACGCGCTTATACGACCATTAATTTGGCCATCCTCCGACGTTTTAGCAATACGTCGGTCTCATACAAAATCTCTTATGCATCTGAACATCTGGCGGAAGGAATATCTACTGACGTCAGCAGAGCGCGTGGGCGCCAAAAGTTATAACATATGAATCTGCTAACTCAGTTTTCCAACAGATGTATAGTAAAGAAGTTTTCATCATCAATGTCAGATTTATGAGCGTTGCACATCTGTAATTTGTGTCGGACGAGTCATTAACGACATGAAATGTTGCAGCAATGATTAGTAAAGTGAAAAGCAACACCTAGCAGTATATATATATATATATATATATATATATAAATACACTGATGGGAAAAAAATTCCAACACTCGGAAGCAGCTGTGCTAGATAAACGAAATTTGGTTTGGCGTGTTTCTACATCTGAAAGATGACGTCGATTCAAATTTCGAGCTACGCGAGTAAGTGTTGCGCTAGTAGCGACACTATGAACATGCAAATGAGGTTTGCTTTAAATAAGCGCTGTAAGGTTCATGATCGTTATTTACAGTTGAAATTTGACGTAGTGGGTTAATGTTAGTCAAGGATGCCTCTGAGAAGACGAAGAAGCCATTATCAACAGCTCACTGAGTTTGAAAGAGGTCGTGTTGTAGGGCTACGAGAAGGTGAGTTTTCTTTCCGTGATATTGCTGAAAGACTTGGCAGAAATGTATCCACTGTGCATGAGTATTGGCGGCAGTGGTCAAGAGAAGGTACTGCCTCAAGAAGACCAGGTTCCGGGCGGCCACGTGGTACTATTGAGAGGGAGGACCGTTGTATTCGGCGTATGGCTGTGGCTAATCGTGCTGCGTCTGCAGCTGAAATTCGAGTTGCAGTTGGCACCACAGTGACACAACGAACTGTTACAAATCGGTTACTTCAAGGACAGCTCCGAGCCAGACGAGCTGTACAGTGCATTCCACTGACTCCAAACCACTGCCGATTGTGACGTGAGTGGTGTCAAGCTAGAGCTCATTGGAGGACGGAGTGGAGATCTGTTGTGTTTTCTGATGAAAGCCGGTTCTGCCTTGGTCTCAGTGATAGCCGTTTGTTGATTAGAAGGAGGCCAGGTGAACGCCTGCTAGTGACCTGTCTGCGGCCTAGACACACAGGGCCTACTCCTGGAGTTATGGTTTGGGGAGCAATTTCGTATGACAGCAGGAGCACTCTCGTGGTTATCCCACGCACCGTGACTGCAAATTTGTACGTCATTCTAGTGATACAACCTGTTGTGCTGCCATTCATGAATAGCATTCAAGGGGTTGTTTTCCAACAGGATAGCGCTCGTCCTCATACCGCTGTTGTAACCCAACATGCTCTACAGAGTGTCGACATGTTGCCTTGGCCTGCTAGATCACCAGTACTTTCTCCAATCGAGCACGTATGGGACATCATTGGACGACACCTCCAGCGTCATCCACAACCAACATTAACCGTCCCTGCATTGACCGCCCAAGTGCAACAAGCACGGAAGTCCATCCCACAAACTGATATCCGACACCTGTGCGACACAGTGCATGTACGTTTGCATGCTTGCATTCAAAATTCTGGCGGTTACACCGGTTACTAATGTACCAACATTTCACAATTGAAATGGCTCTTCTCGCCAATGGCTCTACCTGTGATCTTCAAACTTTAATCAATTAAATATGTTACCTAGACAAATGTATTCCTAAAATTTCCTTACTGTACAATAATTTTTTCTTGGTGTTGGGATTTTTTTCCATCAGTGTATATAT
>JAPMOQ010049656.1:5328195-5393845 GCA_026543055.1 Argiope trifasciata | reverse complement strand
TATATTCCAACCTCTGACAATTCTAGCGAGCAAAAGCTTCGTTAATAACTTCTCTAACCCAGATAGTATGTGTGCACTGACTGGTTTTAAAACCACTTTTTTAAAGAATCGTGTCTCGAGCCAGAACAACCTTCAGAATTCGAAGCACATTGTATGTCCTGCCCAAGTGCAGTTTTAAATTATAAATTAGTAAATAAAATTGATATTTTTATCTTATACGTTGAACCCTGTCCTTCATATTGAATGAGGAAAATCTATCTATTTTTGAAAGGATTTTTGAAATATTTTTATTTTGTTCTAAAATAGCATGATCAAAGTGCAGGGAAGGCACTAAATAAGATCTTGCATGAAATTCTCAGATCCACATACCGTAACTTAACTATCTACTATACAAATAAGTTAATAAGACTGTTTTTGCCGTGGCGCCATCTTTTGGAAGTTACAAATAAAAATTTATCTAGTACAAATTTTTAAAAATTTTAAAAGATTTTTAAAAGATGTAGATTTTATGCATACGCATTATTGGGAAAGTTCGAAGTAACGGAAAAATTATCTATCCAAGAGTCTATTGTAAATAAATTTGCTGCACTGAGCGATTTCTTAAAATACGTGTAACGGAAGTCAACTGTAATATTGTAATATCCCGAAATAAAGCCATACGGTGTCAAAGAAAAGGGCGTAAATAGAAAAAAATCATGTATTAATACAGAATTTTAATTAGATGCAGGAGTTAGGGGAAACAGATGGCTGTAAAAATATATTAGGAGGAAAGTTTTTATATTTATTATTACATATTGATACAATATAGTACTATTAAAATAAAGTATTACACATAAAACGGAATCATTTTGACGTCGATGACTATAAAATCCAATAAACTCATCTGATATTCAATAACTTTTTATTTCTAACTTTAATTTCTTCATAGCAAGCTTTTTCTTTTTTTTATTTAGTCCTTAAAATGTTTATTGTTTCGAAATTTTATGAAATTCAAGGAATTCTAAATCTTCTGTTAAACTTCCTTTTCACAGTGGATTCGAGTTGTCGGCTTCCAAGGCAGTGATTTCTTCTGTGAGTAGAAACTGTTCTGGATCCAGTTCTCTCTCTTTTATTTCGCCAGGTTCATTAATAGAGCTCCCGTTGTGGCGATGATGTTGGCTGGAATTGTGCCAATGTAGAGGTTGAATTCCGATGATCGAACCTGCGATGTTTGAGTTTGAAGTCCCATAACTTATCCAGCTACAATGAGCTTACAAAGCGATCGCTAATGTCTATCGGCTGTTACTGGCTTATTAAGATGTCACCGCACCGTAATGTATAGTAGCTGTTCACAAATCAAAATATGACGTAATTCATAGATTATTGGTATAGATGCCCTTTTCTCCCAGTTAATTTTAAAGGTGGAATATACTTGTTATACAGGATATGCATTCAAATTCCTTTCCAATGGCCAATTTGTGAAATATTATTAAAAGGCATATTAAATTATTATTTTAAATAAAATATTAATAAAAATCAGTCTTCTAAATCAATCAGCTTCATCAATCAGTCTTTTAAATCAATAATTAAAACTGACTTATTTATAAAATTAAAGAATAATATTAGGAAAACGCGTTCTTTTAGAACTTTCAGTCCATCATCATAAAGAAAATATTAATTTCAGGCCAATCAATGCCCAGAGTTACTTCAAGGCTAATAAATATGTGATTTAATTGAAAATTTTAGAACCCATTACTCATGGCGAACCAGCTGGTCGCCAAAGGCGGCTAGTTTTTAATAAAAATTCGTATTAAAATTTCATAAATTACTCAGAACTTACATACTGAAAAGTGTGGGAATGTATGAGCTAAATTTGTAGCTTTAGGTAAAATGGTGCATCCTGTAGAATGACAACATACATCCATTCATCTTTACAATTAGTAGAAATAAAGAAATGAAGATAACTGTCTACTAAAATATTTTCCACCAATGAAAATGCAGCCTTGCTAATTTCATACTTTGATTCTAGAATGCCACAAGCAAATTAATTTGAGTGTTGATATTCATAACTTCGATTATACAAAAACTTATTACTAGTTTTATTACACGGAAGACATACAAATATTCTTATTTATATATATATTTTTAAAGCAATGTATTTGAAGCTCAAGAAACTTGAAATGAGTTTTAACCAAATTCCAGAGGATTTTGCAATGACCCATTTTATTCTAAAATTAAGCTAGAGTCACACGCGTACAAATGAAAAAGTAATGCAAAGAAGTTTAGCAGTCAATCTATCGACTATCTGCGACACCATAAAGGAATTTTTTGACGCTGAAATTAACAGGAATACACTGAAAAATTAAATAAGACATTAAAAATAATAAAATCTTGAACAAACTATTCATAATTGCATAAATTCTGATACACATTTGATTTTCTAAACAAGCTCCTGTTTAAAATATTAGCAATAATAAACAGTTTCGAAATAAAGTTCATTGCGAATGAATATTCTAGTAGAACAATTCTTCAAGTCTTCAATGGATAAAAAACAAACAAGATAATTACTCACAGTTCATTATTATATTTATGCAACTCGAAAAAAGAAAGTAACTTACCCTTTATTATTCAATAACAATAAAATAAAAACAATTAACTATGTTCAGTTCACAGAACTTCTGTTAATGGATGTGTTATTCTTCCTAAGATTCGTACGAGGTGGCTGTTCAGCTACTCACCTGAATGATTGATTGAAGTGGATTGAGAATGGAATTTTCGGTAGCAAGGGCCATCATCTCCCAATTATAAAAGAGTTCATTCAATAAATGTTAAAAAACTTCATTGAAACAGAATCCGGAGATACTGCTTTTTAGAGACAGCTATTTGAATAAACGTTTTCAGAGACGAACAAGAATGAAGATCAATTATCGATTTTAAGTATTGCAAAAAGATTTGGCTTATGATTTGCGTATTTGGAATAAAACACGATAATATATTCAATTTTATTTTCAAGATTACAGACTTAGAAGAAGGGTAATTATGTAGTCCAAATCTATTCAACAAAGCTGGAGTTATAATCATTCGGGTTAAAAGTCGTGTAGTTATATCTTCTGTCCTATTTTTGAGTCAAAGATTTAGGGAAGACATGGTGGGAACATCGCCAATACATTCTTGATATTTACCATTTTGGAAAATTTGATTCGGTTTTTTTTTTTCTTTTTCTTTTTTTTTTTTTTTTGTAGTGAGATTTCTTGATAATGAGAAATTAAATCTTCTGAAGCGATCCACTCAAGCAATGGGTGCGATTCCGTGACCATTTTTGAGAGTACATCCGCCTTTTCATTCCGTTGAATCTGTAAATGACCTGGTGACAGAAACCACCTTCAGAAAATGAAACGAAGATCTTTATCCACATTTAAACCCGAAAGAGGGATACGCATTAACTACAATGTTACTAAAAAACAACAATTATTGAGATAAATTTGAAAATAAATCTACCGAATTTTGTAGCAAACTAGGACGAGGTGAAACGACTGAGGCCTGATGCTATAAATGGAATTATTACTTAAAGGACATCAGAAAATGATAACCCATCAGCATAGGTGTCAATGAAAATATACTATTATGTCGATCGCTTCCAAATATTAGCTGATCTTTGCAGAAATATTCCGACATAACTTCTTTAAAGATTAAAAATAGCCGGTTATTTAATCTTCGTTGTAACTTGATTTCGTTTTTTGTGTCCTTTTCCCCTTTTTCTAAACGGATAACCAGACGCGAATCTAATTTTGAAGATCATAGTATTGTAAATTGAATCTTTAATTCTTACTTAAAACTTATAGTGTAAAAGTAGGTAAAGATATAAAAAGCAAAAAAAATGTGTAAAAATCTAAACAACTTTTAAAATTACCTTGAAGAATGGGACCCAAAAGTCATTGTAAAGAAAAACGGGAAGTTTCTCGAATAACTTAAGCAAAATTACTTATTCAAAATTATATACTGGATTTTTTTTATATCTGCTGGAAAATATTTGGTTGCGCAATTCATGAATGTTTTTTTTTTTTTCTTTACAAGCCGTTTTTAAAATACGAAACGCTTAAGCTCAGAAACGTTAATTTTTTTTTCCTTCGTTCTTCAAAAAAAAAGAAAAAAAAATTACATAGAAAATCAAAGACTTGATAAATAATATTTAAAAATTGTTTCAAAAATGAAGTACTTCTTTACAAAAAAATTTCGAATGCACTGCCGGAAATTGAATTATACTTCAAAAGTACAACTGTTTCAAATTCGATATCATTCAATACGTCGCATGCAATGGATTAAAAACACAAAGTTAGATTTATAAATTCATAAAAGTAGATTTTTTAAAACTTATTTAACTATTATCTTTACCTTATATACATGTTATAGACTTTTAATTCAGGATCTTTACGATGTCAAAATTAACATAACTATGAAATTTCTGTTATCTTTATTTTACTCCATTTATTTATTTATTCACTTTTTTACATACAGAGATATAGGAGGTACTGTAGTTGTCAAAAAATTCGAATTCAAGATTTTGACGTTTCTTCATTTTTCAGATCTCCCAAAATCCAAAAAACACTTATTTGGAATTATGTTAATTAATGTGTCTAAAAGCCGTTTTCAACTAAACGGATAAAAAATTTAATGTATTAATTTTGCATCATATTTGTAGATTTCGATGAAGTTTTGGACGAAATCTATTCAGAAATGTTGAAGAAATCTATTATATAATGGCTAGAGAATCAGCCGCTTGAAATTAGAGTAACTGCAGTAGTATGGTGACAAATAAAAGTCCCCAAAGATTGAGGCCAACAAAAGAAAACTTTAATTTAAATACAATTTATTAAGAGGAAATTAAAGGAAACAAATGAACTATTTAGAGACATGATGAAAAATTTACAAATACGTAGACTGTCGTCACAGAACCTGAAACCACCACTACTAACATAATGATGCATATTTATATCAGAATTCTTACATTTGCACATTAGCTACGTTTATCAGTTAAATAACTGTCAGATACGATACCTATAAAATATCTATATGTTTGATGTCAAGTTGAGTGATTTACCCAAACTAATTACGCATAATAGCAGGTTCAAAATGAGCTACATCATTTTAGAATAAAGTACGAGAGACAAAAGAATTTGGAATTTAAAATTAAGAAACCCTTAATGCCGTCAGAGTACAAGTGAACACAATAACTGCAAAATGCAAGGAACTATACAGATAAAACAGCGGGACTGTTTTTCTCGAAACTTTCTTCGAACTCTCTAATAAAAGTCTTTTATCCCTTACTCCACATAAAATTGTGGAACTTGGGTAATGCCACGAATAACTTGCATGGTAATAGTGAACAATAATTGCGAAATATAGATATTTGGCATGTATTCAGGATTATTAGCGAATAATCGAAAGAATATTATTTTGGACGTCTTTTTATGGACCGATTGATATCAAAATTTGATACAAAATTGTAACTCTAGTCATAAAATAACACACCTAATTTCATTGCATTAAGGAATTAAGTTTGTGAATTATAGCATTTACATGCATCCGACAGATGATCAACTGTTTAGCAGATTTGATTTAAAATTTTGTAAGTATCTGTACTTCAGAAGCTAAACCAATGTACCAAATTTTATATACCTAACTGTCTGCGTTTCATAGTTGTCGAGTTCACTCGCAATCGAACAATCAAACTCCCTGTGAATATATTCCATTCACAATTTTATAGAAATCTATAAATTTTGTTATAAGTCCATTTAATTCATCCGTCTGGCTCAAAGAGTTTTTGAGTTATCGTACTCACAGACAGACAAGCAGACACACATATTGACAAAAATACATTTTCGGACTGTCTGAAACGTAGAAATTTTTCAAAATCTCGCTTTCGAAATTTTTGACAATTACAATACCAAAGATAACAATTACAATCATTTGCTGATCTTTGTAACAGTTCATTGCGAATCTGAAGTATTTTTACGAAGCACTTAATAGACATTCTTCCGAAAAATTCCGAAACAGGTTCAGTTTGGAGGCCATTATGAAGTACTTTCCTTCTAATGTACCAGAATGTGCGTTCTAATGTGCATCCACAATCTTCATCAATTGGTTGTTTTGAAAAATTGAGACTTCTTAATGTTTTGAACAGAATTAGCTCTCTAGATTTGAAAGGGCCGTGGTGGCCCAGTGGTAAGGTCTCGGCTTTGGAGCCGGAGGGTTTCAGGTTCGAGACTCGATTCCACCGAAGAACCGTCGTGTGAGGGGTCTCTTGCACGTTAAATCTGTCTGGCCAAACGTCCTCCCGCTGGTGTGGAGAGGGGGGTGCCAGTTCAGGTGTCGTCCTCGTCATCTGACCGTGGCTCAAAATTACGAGGTCCGTCCCAAAATAGCCCTCGTGTTGCTTTAAAAACGGGACGTCAATATAACTAAACTAAACTAAACTCTAGATTTGAAAACCGTACAACATAAATGGTCTTATAATTGCTTTGTAAAGCAGAGGCGTGAATCTCATGTATAGCTTACTACATTAAGCTGTTGAGTTTAACAATATTTATTGCTACTGTGGTTTATGTAAATGTGTGGTTTATGTTTCACGTTGCTATGAGGATCGTCTTAGTATGACTATTAAAGGATAATTTTATGTCTGAAACTAAACCTGAGCATTTATATTCATTTACCCAAGGGATGGGTTGACCGAATACTTTGATTAGGTTGAGATCTGGCATTTCTAGTTCTAGTCTAAAGGATGCACATTCATTTGGGATGACTTTTTTACTTTCCAGCCGATGAGCCAGAACTGTTAAAGGATTACGAGCTGTTGTAACTTCTTTATAACTTCTTTAGATCTTTATGTGGTGAGAAGAGTGGTATTATCTGCAGAAATTGCTAAATGGCAATTATTTATTTGTGGAATGTGGTTGACATAAATATTGAACAGTGTCGGAAAAAGCTTTGAGTGTAGCCATCCAAAATTGATCTGGGGAAGAAATTGTGTTGTTTACTCATACCAGCATAAAAGTAATAGTTTACTCTCAAAATTACGAGAAGACAGGTGCCAGTATAAAAATTTGATGAACTGAGCCGAAATACCAAATCGCGCGAGCTTGAATGAGACAGCTTCTTGCCAATTCTAATCAAAGGCTTTGGCCATGTCCAGAAAAAGTAAACCTGTGGTTTCGGACTTCGTAAATTTATTATGAACCTATTCTATTATACTAAGAACTAATTCTGTAGCTGGTGATTCATCGACGGATTTTTCCTAAATCCGAATTGTTCGGATATTATGACACTGTCGTTGCAGAGAAATTGATTCAGGCGTTTCAGAAGCATAGATTCGCACATTTTACTCAAGCTACTTGTAGCGAGAAGAGACAAAAATTTTAAGACTAAGACAAATCAGTTTGGTTTTGGAATAAAAACAACCACAGCTGTTTTCCAGCATTTTGGAAATAACACATTTACATTAATATGTTTAGTAAAAAGGTTAAATACAAATTAAAACTTGGTGGGTTGTTTTTAATCATGTAATTTGAACCAATCCCGGTGATTTATTCGGCTTGAGTTTTAATCAATTCCATGTTCTAAGACGGCCAAACTCAAAAGTAGGTCATTCTCAGGTGCTGAGAGATAACCCCAGCTGTTCCGTTGCGAGCCTTAACAAGTAGCCACAACATATTAAAAAAAATTTCGATGATGTTGCCAAAATATTAAATGTGTTTTTTAAAGAAAGCGAGAAAGGGAAAAAAGTATTAAATTAATGATACAGATATTGCGAACGATTACATAAATATGCCATTAAATCGGAATTTCAATGCATATCCAGTCTAAATTCAATCAGGTTTACTGTAAATAAAGATGATTTATGGAATAAATGATTTAGATATTGCAAACGATTAAAGAAACCTTTGCTTTGCTTTTATTTTTTTTAGAAAATATCACATTTTATGTTTCCTTTATTTTATCCAGTCACGTGCTGAAAGTTGTATTGCTTTAGATTTATTTAAGATGATAATTTTTTTATTTGAACTTCCGGCATTCTTTTATTTTATCTAGTCACGTGCTAAAAAAACATGGTTAAAATATTTCTTTAAAAATTCGTTAAAAATAGCAGTTTAAGTTATACATTAAAGCACTGATACCATTAGAAGGCTAATTTTTTAATCTTTAAATTGATGTAAAAATCATGTTTATGCGATCATATTTTCGGAAGTTATAGCGGAAAAACGTCGAAATTTCGCTTAAATTTTAATTAATTCAAATTCTAATTAAAAATTCGAAAAAAGGGGCTCTGAGGTGCACATTCCGGACCTCCAAGGTATACATGTACCAAATTTGGTAGTTGTATGTCCAACGGTCTGGCCTGTAGAGCGCCAACACACACACACACATTGAGCTTTATTATAAGTATAGATATACAAGGTGGCCAGAAATAAAACACCCCTACTCTGACCTCCATGGATATCGAACTACTCAGTGTAAAGGCTCAAAATTTTGTACACATACTATTCAAAATATGGGGAAACGGATTTCACGAAAAAAAAATTAGTTCCTGAAATCACCGATAGGTGGCGCTGCACAACTGGAACTATGATCAAAAGACACAAATAATAATAAAAATTAAAATGTTTATGCGGAATGGAATGCTTCCATGCTTCCTTTTTAATTTTTCTGCCCCTTATGGAAAATAAAAATAGTAAAGAAGCTAGAACTCCCGTTGTAACTGCAATTTCATACTGTAACCAGAAAAATTTGCATAAAGCATGGTTAGAAGCCATGTTCTGGGTATAAAAGAAGTTAAAAGGTGGGGAATGTCATTCTTATTAGTGATGGCTGTCACGCTGCCAGAACGCGCTTTGCTTGTGAAGTTGTTTTACGAGAATAAAGGAAATGCTCCAGCAGCACTTCGAGAGTTTCGCCGACTTAAGGATTTGCGTAAGGGACCATTGCTTCCACAAGCTCTCAGGAGAATGATCGCTCGATTCGAGGAAACTGGACATCTTGGAGTTCAGCCTGGTCGAGGGCGCAAACCGGTTCGTTCAGATGTCGTTGAAGATGTTGCCACCGGTATTGTTGAACAGTCAATGGATAATGTTTTAGGCTGCAGTAGTGCACGTGCAGTGTCACGACACTTGGGTGTTCCCTATAGCACAGTGTGGAACGTACTCAGAAAAATGGTGCATTGTTTCCCGTACAAAATCCGCCCTAATCAACAATTGCTGGCCACAGACAGGGAGATGCGACTGACCTTTGCATTGACATTTCTTGCTAGAGTTGAAGTGGATGCATCGTGGCCGTGGCAGATTCTGTGGAGCGATGAGGCCCATTTCCACCTCAGTGGAACAGTGAACACCCATAACTGTCGCATATGGTACACGACAAACCCCCGTACCTTCCAAGAGATTCCACTCCACTCACCGAAAGTTACAGTCTGGTGTGGATTCACAGCCACATTCATCCTTGGACCGTTCTTTTTCGAAGAGGTTACTTCCAATGGCCTTGAGACATGTACCGTGACGGCCAACAGGTACAAAAGGATGCTCGAAACATTTGTTGTACCCCATTTGCAGCAGCGCCAATGCCTTGACACCATTACTTTTATGCAAGATGGAGCACCTCCACACATTGGACTCCCTGTGCAACAGTTTCTTCGCCAACATTTCACCACTGACAGAATAATCAGTCGCGCGTTTCCGACAACTTGGCCATCTCGTTCACCGGATCTTAATCCGTGTGATTTTTGGCTTTGGGGACACTTAAAAAACCTTGTTTATCGAGAACGTCTGATAACCTTGGCAGATTTGAAAGAGAGTATCAGTCTGCATGTGAGAAGCATCTCAGATGACCAGTTACGATCCGCAGTTGAACAAGCTGTCCACAGACTTCACATTTTACATCTTCAGGAAGGGAACCATATTGAGCAGCATTCCCTGCATCGATAACGTCCTTGTTTCATGTATGCTTGGTACTTTCAAATAAAATGTGTTTAAAACGTGTTTTTGTGTCTTTTCAGCATACGTCCAGTGGTACAGCGCCACCTATCGGTGATTTCTGGAACTAATTTTTTTTTCGTGAAATCCGTTTCCCCATTTTTTGAATAGTATGTCCACAAATTTTCAAGCCTTTACACTGAGTAGTTCGATATCCAGGGAGGTCAGAGTAGGGGTGTTTTATTTCTGGCCACCCGGTAGATAAAGCACTCCTTCTCGTAAGAATGTTCAGAAAATTTTACATCCCAAGCTTTTTTCATGCGTAGAATATAATTATGTATTTGGTCAAGTGAAAAAAAGGGTCCTGGGCTAGGATTTTTTTTATTCTTTCAAAACGACCGCAAATTAATTTAACAATTTGCAAACAGTTTTAATTAATATGTTTCTTTTTTATGTAAAAATAAATGATTTTTATCCTCATTCTTTAATTATAACTCAATTATTAGAAGAAAAATAGTTAAAGATATGAATGTGTTTTACAGAAAATAATAAAAATTATTCAAATAAAACTACCAAATAATTAACAAATAACTCCTGTATGATGTAAAAATATAAAAATATTTCATTAATTTTGTATAGCATAAAAGAACCAGAATGGCAATTAAAAAATTTAAAAATATTAGAAATTACAAAAATATTAGAAATGAGAGAGATATTTTTTGACATCCTGCATAGCTGATAAATAAGGAGAGATTACAGGGATAGATTCGAAAGTAAATTTAATTTATCTTCAAAAAATTATTGTCTTTCTTCAGAAAATCGGAGAGTTAACGAAACATACCGCGTCATGCTATTGAATGTTTTGAATCATCTGCCTATGCATTCCATAGCTTAACACCTGTTTTCGACTTTTTTTTCTTTCTTTTCGATTATTGATACTGCGAGCGTTTGCTGATATATTTTTTTATTAATTTCAGCTGCTCTCTTTAATTTCCGATAGAGATACAGGTTCATGAATAATAAAAATAATTTCTCATAATTAAAATTCAAAAAATTTAAACTTTTAATGATTTTAATATAATAGTTATTTAAATTAATTTTTACCGTCAAAATTATATCAGTAATTACTTTAACACTTACTAAATTATAATTCAAACACCTTGTGAATGAAAAAAAAAAGAATTTTCTTTTAAAAATTAAATTTTAACTTGCGTATTAAGAAACAAAACATAAATTTTTGGATACCAATAAGAGCAGCACATTAATTGAAATCAACCGAACGTTTAAATTGTTGATTAAATGTTTATAATTTTGAATATTTTTAAAATGACGCGTGTAAATTTATAATTATTTTTCTTTTAAAAAGTAAATTACAATTCAAAGATTGGAAGATTAAACATTGATTTTTGTATTAAAAAATAAAATAGTTTAAAATTTTTAGCCTGGAACTTAACTTGCATTTCTGGATTTCGAATAGAGTAAGCCTTCACTTTTATCGCCTATGCAGGTCGGATCCTCGGCGATGGGGACACATTATTATCTATACACATTATAAGAATTGTAAGTTTGAGTCCATTTTCTTGAAATTAGCTCGCTATTGCATTTTAATATTTTAATGAATGAATATCCTAAAAGCATACTACCGTTATACTAAATTTCATCTCGAAGTCAATTTTCCCTCCCGACTCTGCCCTTGATTTTTACAATTGTCTCTAAACAGGGAAACTTACTTTTATTGCCATTCTGTATTTCAATTAATTGTAGACAAATTCTTGTACGGGAAATATATAAAGCTTTAGCGATTGCTATAAGTTATTTGACCGTTTTGGAATTAATCGATGTGATAGCCATGTTTATTATGCTCCATCAAATATATTATTCAACCAAAAAAAGGTAGTTCTTAAATATATTGAAATTGACGAGCTGAATATCCAAGCTTTTTACATTTGTACAAAAAATTGGTTATAAGAATCTCTGTTATTTTATTTTAACCAGTATAACTTCAGTTTAAATTATTAATCTGTAAACACACTTAAGAGTTTCATTTTTGTAAAGTAGAGGTTTATTCCTTCATTATTCTCAGAGTGTCAACAGCAGGCTGCAATATAATGAATGCTGCTAACTAATGTTAATAAGACGGTTATTATCAATCTTTCAAGAATATTTTTATGCTTTGAAATATACTGAGGAAGTCTCAAATATGGATACGATGCCTTCATAATCAGGGCCCAACATAGCCCCTCTCTCTGATGGAGGGGCCCAAGGCAACTGCCCCGTGTGGTCCTTCCTTAGTCAGGCTCTGTTCATAATATGATTTAACAGGTAGAGAAACGAAGCTTGATTTCAAAGGAATAGTATTAAAAAATATGTACCCTCTGTTGTGTTTAGAAGAAAATTGCGTTTCAACAATCTTATGTAAATGAATAACACTTTGTATGATTTGTCATTAGAAAATTGAATTCAAATAGTTCCATGTGAAATTATTATGTATATATCACTGTAAAATGGAGGATGTATGAAAGGTATGTCTATACCTTCAAAAATGAATTAAAAATAAACATAGATGTTTCTCTTTTAATCTTTTATGATTCGTACGTTTCTTTTTAATGAAATGTAAACTAGATGGCGCTACGTCAACGTTTTGAAACATTTTTATTTTAACATGACTTCACCGCAAGAATGAGCTGAAGTTGTAGCTTAATTTATCGAATTTAAATCTACAACACAGGTTCAACGCAAATTTCGGATTATATAAATTGAAATCTACCTTCAAAGTTCACAATTTATAAGAAACGTGAAAATGTATAGTCGTAGATAGCGTACTGTCAAGACCAAAATCCGACTTCTCAAGCAGGAACTGCGATGACTCAACATTAATTAAAGAATTCTTTTGTCATAGTCCTCGCAAATCGATTTGTCGCGCAGCCGAGCAATTACAAATACTTAGATTAACCTAGCATGATGTAGTGCATTAATGATTATGGCTTAATGCTTATAAACTGCAACTGTTGCATGAGTTAAAGCATGATAGGCCTCGACGGCGAACATTTGGAAGGAATTTTACAAAAACTAAAATAATAATAATGGTGGAGGAAGAGAATTTTCTAAAATGTGGAGTATTTTCAGATGAAGCAACGTTTCACGTTTCAGATAAACTCGAATATGAAAGTTAGAACCCTCCCCCCATGCCGAGTGGAAAAAGGAAATAAAAATAAAATAAAAACGACCCTAAAATAAACATGTAGTGTAGTTTCCTGCTCGATCGAATAAATAAGTTTTTTTTTTTTTTTTTTTTTTTTTCGGAAGTAACTGTCCGCTCTGACATTTATCTAAATATGCTTGAAATTTTAACATTTCCTCATCTAGAGGACATGTAACCAAATGTCATATTCCCACAGGATGGTTCCACATTCTGCTGGAATATGACATTTGCACATTGTAGTTTGGAAGTGCAAACGATTTTACATGAAAATTTCAAAGAGGAAATTGGAAAAAGAAGATAGAACATAGATTGGATGGGAAAAGAAGGTATGATACCTTGGCCACCTAGATATACAAAACATAACATCTTTGGACTTCTTTTTATGGGGATGAGAAAAAAACATTGTTTACCTATCTCCGATTGGTGATACTAATGAGCTGGAAAATCGAATTACTATTTTGAGATGGAAGGGAGGCCATCAATTGAGACAAATCCTGAGCTCGCTGCTCATATGAATGACGTCAAAAGCGGTTTTTTTTTTTTTTTTTTTTTTTTTTGCAGAAGGCATTGAAAAACTTGAGCTAGGCCTCAATAAATGTTTGAATAATAAAAGTAGTTATGCTGAAAAGTAGATTTTGGGTGAAACTTTAGGATTCAAATAAAGTTATAGTAAATTTTTGATTGTTTTGTTTTCTTAAGAAGTGCAATTAATTTTCGACTGACCTTCGTATTTCAGTGAAAGCTCGTTAAGACACTTATCAAAGATTGCTGTCTTACAGGAAAGAGGGTGGAAATGATATATTTGATAATTTTCAGAACTTCTTAGAAAGAAAAGAATATATATTTATTAACTCCACAGGTTACAGCAAAGCATACATAAAGATGAAATGTTTATGCTTCCATGTCCATAATGATTGAACGTCAGCCTCTTCTGAAGTTTGTGACAAATACTTAGGCATAAAATAATGTAATTTCCATTGTAGCATGGACATGCAACTGAACTTATAAAAAGCAGTTATGATCAGAAATTTAATTTATTAAATTACCTTTTATTTTTCTCATTCACAATTTTATTTTTAATGATCATTTGAAAAAAATGTTTCTCTACAGAAATAGAAAAGGATTACAATGAATTGAACTGTAAGAGTATTCTTTTCTTTTTAACATACTCTTCGCACTAGTAAACACTTTTACATTTTAAACGATTTTTATATATCCTTATGCTACTTCTTAAGTAAGAGTCATCTTTATTTTATGTCCAGTGTACCCCACTACTAATACTAAAAACTAATAATCCACTGTATCGCACTACTAATACTAAAAACTAATAAGTTTTTTTTTCTACCTCCTATTGGTGTGTTGCAAAGCAAACCTTTTAATTTAAAGTTGACAAATTTTGCCCATACATATTTTGAAATATGAAACAGTTCAACTCGTTGCGAGTTTTTCAAAATTTTAATTATAATTTTTGTTTAATAAATTCAGAAAATATTGTTGCTTGAAAACAATTTTTACTCAACCTTTGATATATGCTAGCTATAAATTAGCTTATATCTTTCTGATCATATGACTTTAACATTTGTAAATTTAGTTTACATGAAACTTTTTCGTAATTTTAATAAGTTTTCCTAATTATTTTTAAATGTGATTTGTATTAGAAGTTTCCGCAGTTGAAATTTAATTGAAACCTATTTTATCGTTTCATCAAATCTTGAAATACTTTGTTTTTCATCTGTTCTTACGGATCATTAAAAAGGAAATAACGTTTTCAATCAAGAATTTTACTTTATTCTTAGATATGAAATGGTCGTAAGCTAATTTATAGCTAGAATATATCAAAATTTCTTATGGCTTCTGCATAATGATAAGCATAAAGTAATATTAATTTTGAATTAAATTTGTCATGTAATATTTATAGATTGCTTTTAAGCTGCTTAGAAATTATTCATAACTTTTAAAACAACAGATATATTTAACATAGCGTTTCAATAAAAAAAAATGGCAATCCTCATTTTTTAAGTATCTGTAGCTAATAAGTTCTTGTTCCTTTATGTCATATATTTAGATTAAATATGAAATTTCTAATCGTGTCATATATGCTATTATTAACAACTATTAGAAATATTAGAATTAATTAATAATCATTAGAAAAATGTGTAACTTTAAGGTCTAAAAAATTGTGATTTCTAAATGGCACACACACGGTGTAGGTATGTGTGCGTGTGTGTAATGATATTTTAAAAGTTATCTGAAACTGAATTAATTTCTTAATTTTTAGTGACACTGAAACTGGATTAATTTCAATTTAGCCCATATTAAATTCAATCTTAAAAAATTTTCTTGTTTCCTGATCCGATTCCAAGTTAATTCATTCTAAAAATGCTTTGTAAAAATATTTAGTCAGTGATTACTACGGTGCGAGAGATTGATAAAAGTTGCAGACCGAAACAAATAACTTTATAAACGATCCTAGAGTTTCCCTCGCTTTGAAAATCACATGTTCAGAAATCCCCATGAAAATCTGAATAATATTATTGGCACAGTAACAATATTTTCCCTATCAAAATATGATATAAAAATGAGGGAAAATTAATTTCCCTTTTTTTTTCGACACTTCTGCTTTGGGCCATGAACGTCACACCATATTCTTGACTAAAGTGGAAAGTCAAATACATCGTCTCGAAATAAACAAATCTTTCGAACAATATTCGGTTAAAAAAAGGTATTTTTGTTTCATTATTTAAATTGTGAGGATTGGAAAACCCCAAACTGGCTTTGTGTTTGATCTATCACTCAAAAGATTACGTTTTTATTTACAAGAACATCAGTCAGTTATTATTCTATTGTTCAACGAAAAAGCAATTAGTATTTTAAGACAATAAACAGCTATTAGGTATTGCTATAAGATGAATTGAGCAAGAAGAATCAGAGATAAATTTCTTTTTAAAAAAAGTTTTTGGCGTAGAAGGAAGTGAATTCAATAAACACAGTGCTATGATGAAAGAGAATGCAAATAATAATAGATCATTGTTCCAATGCTTTTATTGATTTTTGAGACTGGGATGAGCTGATTTTGTTGAAATATCGAATTAGGATTTCTTTTCAAGAACCCGAGGAATCATAAGATATTCATATTTTTCCTATTCCTGAGAGTTGTGTTTGTTTTCCAATTTTAGGTTAACGTCTCGTTGTAAAGCAACACTGGGGATATTTGGGGATTTACATCGCAATTTTGATCCTTTGTCAGCCAGGACGACACCTGATTTGACACTCCCCTTCAAAACATTTCCGCATCACATCAGTGGGAAGATGTTAAGCTCCGACTGACGCACCAAACCCGCTTACACAACGGTTCTTCGGTGGAATCGGGTCTCAAACATGAATCACTCCGGTTTCAAAGATGGGACCTTACCACCAGACCACAGCGGCAATTGTCAGGGCGAAGTGCGCAAGTACACAAAATTATAAATTTTAATACATATAAATGATTATAGATCTTAAAAAAAGGACATTTTGTTGGAAAGAAATTGAATCTGAACAGGAAAAAAATCCCATTTTTATATCCTTCATTATTTTTATATTTAACATTCTTGAGATATTTAAAATTCGAATTCGGATTTAAATTTTCTTTTCTTTTCATGGGCAATGTAAACAAAATTATAGAAAAGATAAAGGACATTATAAAATTATTTGGAATATCACCTCTCAAGAATAAAATTATATTTGAGCAGTGTTTGATTTATTCAAACACCAAAACGCTCTGTAATAATTGATTGGCAATATTTGAAAAAGAAAATACGCTAGTTAAAAACATTATAAAATATTAAAAACAACAAATTATGGCTGGTCCAGAATTTGAAACACAGACTGAATTTGTAGTAGATTGAAGCCAGTAAAAATAATCTCAAAAGGCTTTGCCGTCGAAACGCTACTTTTCTAATTTTCAAAGGAATATTTGCTTTATTTTTAGAATGTTGAACCAACAAGACTCAGAATTGGTGAATAATATAAAATGATTGTGGGTCCAAAGAATTAGTGAAAGACACAATGGTATTTTATTTGGCTTAATGGAATATCTAAATTTTGACAGGAAGTATTTTACCGCTTCAGTTACTGTTGGTCTTTCACGCTTGCTAAATTATAAAAAAATCAACGACAATCTAAAAAAAAACTAAGACAAAGTCTTTTTGCGAGAAAGACGAATCATTGCCCAACTATTTGCTCTCAGAAGAAGAGAGCACGGAAGCTTTGGAAGAGTAATCTTCCATGTTGGATGAAAAATTAGAAAAACTGATTACAGTTTCGAAGACAAAGTCCTGAATTGTTCAGCTAGCAAAGAGTTTTAGCTTGAACAAGATAGCGAAGCAAGAATTGCAATTATTTGTCTCAACATAAAATCGATCATCATTATTAAACCGGTAGCTTTGAAAAGAATTTCTTTTACAAGAGTAGAAGCTGAGAGGTAGTTTTCTGCTGCCTGGTTGCTCAAAACTAAATTGAAAACTAAGCTGAGTGATAAAAGCAAAGATTGCTAATGTTCTATAATCTATTATCATATACCAGAAAATTTCTAGAAAGAATTATGGTCATTGAAAATTTTATTCACTTAACCCTTTGGGCCCCACCGGGACATATATGTCCCGTTGATATTTTTAAATCACCCGAAGGGATTAATAAGTGTGGAATTCATCGAAGTGCATATCCTAATAGTTTTGTGTAATTTTGCATTTATATGCTAATGCAATTTTTTTTTCGTATTCACTGTATTTTATATAGTCACCTCAACCCCAACGGGACACTATGTTTTATTTAAAAATACCACTGAGAGACATATGTCACTAATGCTAATGTTCTATGATCCATTATCATATACCAGAAAATTTCCAGAAAGAATTATAGTCATTGAAAATTTTATTCCCTTAGGATCGCAGAAATCACAAGTAACGACCATATTTCAGCAACTGAAAAAATTCAAAAATAAAGACGCTTTATAAAATTTTTAAATCATTAATGAAAGTAATCACAGTAAACCAGATTTTTAAAAATATATAAAGAGAGAAGGACTCATGTGCCGAGAAAGACATATCAGTTTTTCTGCTATTTTTCTTCATAGAATTTTCGTGTATTCGTTATGTTTTATATCATAAAAATCTGCGCTTTTATCCTTACCCCACATATTTTAACGACTTTTATTCGGTCCATATTGAACTTGAAGTTCAATAAGTTTCTCAGTAGGTACATTAAGTTTAGGTTTCTCAGTAAGTGCATACATTAAGGTGAAAACTGTCTTATAAATTATTTATCTTATACGATGTTAAATCATAGAAATTTTGATTTTTTCTAAAGTATAGAATTTTATTTCATCTATTTTGGGATTTAACTTTAAAACTAAAAATTAAGTTCGTAAACATCCTTGCTCATTATGCGTTTTTGTTTGGATAAATTTCGGAACTCTTCTGAAATTGCATGCGAAAGCAGTTAGTTGCAAAAATGTTTCAAAATTTCCCATTCAGACAAAAAAACAACATTCAGTTTATATCGCTAGTATCAACAACCGAAATGAAATACGTTAAAGTGCCTCTAATTTTCTTTGACAAAATGATTTAAAAATAGCTAGAATATCAAAAAATTAAAATCCAAACAATCATTTTGGAATATTAAATAAGAAAAGTAATGCCCGTATAAAATTAATCACGCAAATGAAAGAAAGTTAAAAGCGTCTGGAGCATATTTTTCATTATATTGATAAAAGCTGAAAAGAATTATTTGTTTATTATAAAATACTAACTGCCTTCAGTGGCTGGCTGTTCGCTTACTATGGTTATGACATTAATTCAGCCATATCAACCAACTTGGGTGAACTGTATGTTCTCGCAACAAAAAGGTATTAGTTTAAATTATAGTAGCCTAATTAAATTAAATTTAGCAGCTTTGATTTTTTTTATTTTGAATACTTCTCGAAAATTAAGGGTTATGAAAGGTAAACGGTTATAAAATGTATATTTATTATAGATGTATAGATTTAGATGTATATTTTAGGGTCATTTGCTTTTAAACAAAATAAATCGATGAAAACTGCGTTTGTCAAAATTTTCCCCCCATAGTGCATATACAGTGGAAGTGTTTTTAAGATCTCCCTCGTAAACATATGCAAGTAACGAGCAAATAAATATTGATGATATATCTAAGCATCACGAATATTCATATGAAATAAAAACTGGAGTAATCGGGCCAGTGGTTAGGCTGGGAAAATGGTCTTTTGCTTTTGATAATTACTTTAAATATATAAGTATAAAAACATTGTGACAATAAAGAGTAAAATTAACGCTTGTTTCTTATTAAAAATGTTTTCTAAGAAAATTCCTTAATGATAAATAATTTCTTTACAATAAATATTTAATATTAAAAAAACAATAGTAGAAAATTGATGTTTCATAAAAATGAAATGCTGCGCTATTTGCTAAATTATCCGATGTTTTCACATTTCGAATCTATTAGAGGCCCCATCCCATTCACTTCCAGATTAACCTAAAAAAATTTCTTCTCAGTATCATTCAGATAAAACAGTGGACAATACCAGTCTTCTTCGTTTCATATAAAATAGTTTTGCGTGGTGGGTCAACTTGATCACCATGTTAGCACTATTTTTTTAGAGGGCAATTAAAGACAAAATACTTCCTGACATCCATTTATTACTCTACGTGTCGCACCACCAAACTCTTTGAGCAAATGCACAAGTCCAAATCGGTCGCAGTGGCTGATTTTAACGAGCAGCTATTTCAGCGGACGTTAATTGTTCTTAACTAAATTGTTCATCAAGTCCTTAGTAATCCAAAAAACCATTGCCGGTGGTACTGAAGGCATTTTCTGATTCGTGGTCACTTCACCCGAATCCTTTAAAAAGTAGCTATTAAAGGGTGCGGCCGATCCCTTCCAACCACAACTATAAGTAAAGGCTATCATTATCTATCTCAAAAGGAGGAAACCTTAGCAAACATATATATCTTATATCTCCAGATTTCGTTACCGTATGGAAATACGCGATCCAAGTTATTTGATTAATAAGCTTATTTGTATAACGAAAATTAAGTGAATTATATTATTTATTAAAACAAGGAATACATTAAGGTATGTAAATGTTTACGTTTTCTCTTACTTTTTCAAGAAAATTTTTAATTAATAAGTTATTAATTTATTAATTAAAAATTTAATTTAGTACTTCTCTCATTATTTTAGTAAAATAATATGTAATAGGTTATAGTGTTGATTACAAACAATCAGTATTAATCGTTAAATTTATAATAATACATTGGAATATTAATAAATAATGTGTTGCAATATTTATTGAAGCAAGATATACCAAGGAAATGCAGTTACTCGTGCTTTTTCACGAATAAATGCTTTTAATGTAATATTATTTCTCAACAAATCTAGATTTTAATTCGACTAGTTTTTATTTCTAAGCGCTATATTTCACCTGTTGCATTGCAATTTTCTTTTCTTTTTTTAATTCTCTAATTTTCCTCTTTAATGGATTACAATTCGAATTTTTTTAGAATATAATGAGCAAATTTGATTAGTACATTCCTTTTTTTAAAAAAAAAATTCATGTGTCGGTACGTAGGTTAAAAATTCGGTTATGCTTTATAAATAATTTTTTTTAAGTATCGAAAGAAAAAGAGCAAAAGAAAAAAAAACATCACATAAACTATGTTTCCGTAAATAGAGTTATAGTTCGGTAAATTTTGTTTCAAACACTGTGTGAAATACAATTAAAAGTTATACAAAGTTATGCAAATTAACCGTAAAACTGAATTTCAATTCATGTTCAAAACAAATTATTGATATTCTGGTCCCGTTTTATGCGGTGGCAGGTATGGTGTCGCCAACAGAAGGGCAAAACATACTCTTGGGGAGGAAAAGACCATAAAAAATTAGGAAGTACATCAAATACATCTTTTGTTCATTCCTTGCCAAAAAACGGCCAAATTGTAATTATTCAGCTGATTTCTTCCATATCGTTTTACCTTTATTCAATAATGTAAAGAAGATCCAAATATTATCCCCAATATTAGACTGCATAAATTATCATAAAGAGTTATTTATAATTGTTAACACATTAAAGGCGGGAGTTGTAGTACTACGATTTGATCCGTATTACCCAGCATCAAGATCCCCTGCCTTTAATGTGTTAATAACATTAAATTTGGAATGAAAGAAAGCGTTTCGAACTTCGTAAAAATTCCCGACACTACTCACAAATGTGATCCTCCCGATTTTATCAATAAAACTAAATTAAAAGTCAATACTTTAATTTTTTTTAATTTTAAGATTTACTTATTTTATGTCATTTAGTTGTGTGATTGAATATCCAGTTGCATAAATGCTGTGAAATGCATCATAAAATAGGAAATCCTCTGTAATTTCCTTAATTTCTCTCTTCAAATTTGGTAAAGAATGTAAAAACGGAGAAAAATATTTGCGATAAATCTTGCAGGAAAAACTAATGGCATGACCGGATTTAAAATCGAATCCAATAATATGAAATTTAAAAAAAAAAAAAAAAAAATGACAAAAGGGGAAGAAAAAAACCAAACGAAGCAAAAAAGGTCAGCTTAAAGTTATATTTTATTTTACAGCTTGGAAATAATCTAAATTCAGCAGAACTCGATTTAATAAAAAAAATCCTATTTATAATCTTACATTTATTTTAAATTTATACCATCTCTAAAAATATCATTTCACAAAGATGTGATTTGTTGGAAAACATTAAAATTTCATCGCTTTACTAGAAATATACTTACATTCATTTTTTTTTTTTTTTTTTTTTTTTTTTGCGGTTTTTTTTTTTTTTTTTTTTTTTACTTATTTATGAAATTATTGTCATCACATAAAAATTTAGAAATTATCTATTTTTTGATCTGAAACCTTATCTAGCACCGCTTCTTATCATATAGTCAGTGTGGTAACTATCTGAAAAATATGGATACATAAATAATAAATAATCAAACAATAGATAAAAAATAATGGAATTTTATACTCCTTTAAATTTTTTGTGTAAAAATTGTTCCACCCAAATTATTATTATGTTCGAATAGCCATACATGAACCGATGGTTCAGAATTTCTGATCTAGAGCGAACGTTGCGTCATTCATTTAAAAAATGCTGAAAGTTTTATACTTTTCAATCCTTTAACCCTTTAACTGTTTTCTTTTCTTTTCTATCTAATAAGATGACCCCTTCTATTTTTGGGGATATTTTCTTATTTTGATTCAAATGGAAATCCCTTGAATACTCAACTTATCTATGTAGTCGAAGTTATTTTAATATTGAAATATAATCAATAGAAATGGTTTATTTTTTGTTTACAACAATCAAAATTCGATAAATCGATGCACGTGTGGCAGTCGGGCAAAACAGGTAAGGGGTTAATGTCAGAAAAACTCAAATAATAATTTATTTCTATCTTAAAAAGTAGATTTTCATGATCTCTTTTTTAAGCTTCAAACTTCAACATTTTATAAGAATTTCTTTCTGCTATATTATTTATTCATGTCAACATTAAGAATTTGATTTGAAATTATTTTGAATGTATATTGATTATTTTCTGACACGAAAAATATCTCCCACTGTTTTAAGACTTATGAGGGTAAAAATTTTATGCTTCTGATTGACACAAAAATAAAGTAAGATAAATATGGAATTAAAATAAATAATTTAACCAATAACCATATTACGTCATTGTATAAAAGAAATTTGGATAACTGGTTATCGGTACAAATATCATATCATTCAAAATGATCAGAAACATCCTAAAATCCCCATCTTATATCTTAGACACTTGACATGAATAAGCTTGATATTGATGGCATCTACTTTTTTTATACATAACTTCTTTGTTATATGTGGCAGAGCTGGTTTAAAACTTCAGAAGCCCTTAGACAATGCAAATTTGGTGTCCACCTTCCAGTCTCCAAACCCAGATATTTTTTATTGTTCTTATTAAACACTAGCTGGCGCCAGTTGCGTAGAAATAATTTTAGAAATATCGTTTGAAATAGCTATCTTGTTTAATCATGAATGATATAATAAATATTTATTTCTTTGTCGACAATGAATACCTTCATTGAAATTGAAGGAGATATAAAGGAGAAGCATAAATAATATTTATTCTATTTTTTTTTTTTTTTACTTTAGATATAATAACTTCACTATGCCTATAACCTTCGCGCAAGTGTAAGCAATAAGTTGGCAAAGTTTTATCAGAATCGGATGAATAATATAACAGCACATAGAATTCGAACAAATAAACATTAATTTTTATGTATTTGAAATAATAATAATTGTACTATGCCTATAATCTTCGCAGAAGTGTAAGCAATAAGCTGGTAGAGTTTTATCGCTATCAGATGAACAGTACGGCAACTCATAAAATACGAGCTAACAAACAATCATTTTTATCTATTAGGTTTATACAAACAGCTTAAAACTGTTCATTATATCTATACTTGTTATATTTTTATATTAACTTATTTTAACTATTTGTTCAGGTATAAGCATTAACAGATAGTACAAGGTGTTCATAAATGAATGTCCCAATTTTTCCGGACTGCTGTTAGAAAATGAAATCAAAAACAAAAATTGGCTGTTTTAATTCAGTATAGTTATAAGTATCCAATATCCGGCTCTCCAGTAACAGAATGCGGTATGATAATTCATTCCAAACATTTTTCTGCATGTCTATTGAAGAGTTGCATGTACGCGTAAATGGCTAGAGTCGATTTTTTGGAGGGTAGGGGGGCTCAGCTGAATGCTTATAACTGTGCTAATTTCTTTCAACTACTATTTTTCATTTGCAATGCATTCTTTTAACAACAAGATTGTATGTTCTTTCTCCTTTTAATAGCCTTTAAAGTTGAAATATTCATTTGTGTCTGGCAAACTAATACAGGGCAAAACTTTTACTTTTGTGTACTTCCTTTAAGAAAGCTAATTTCGATATCTTTAACATAAAAAAAATTTTAATGACATCGAACAAAACTGTAAAAAATTATATTTTTTGACACCATTTAAATTTTGTAAAAAAATTGACTAATGAATCAATAAGCAGCTGCAAAAATTTGGGATTCACTAATCTGCGGGCTACATTGGAATCAAGGGAAAAAATTCCTAAGAATAATAAGTGCTCTGAAATCTAAAAGAATTAGGATTTTTATTTGAATAAGTTCGAATATATGGCTGGCTCTGGTAAATTAAATTAAAACCGAAAAATATTTTCAAACAAATGTAAAAATTCACACAAAAATGTAAATCTTGATTTCCCACAACTTTTGGGAGCTCCTACGCAGCTACCTATTTTGTAGATTTAATAATCAAGCCCTATTGAGGGATAATAGATTCTTGAAATTATTGGTTGTTTTTCAGAATATATAATTTTACAATTAGATAAATATCTATCAATAATCTTCTAAATACATAATACCAATTAATTTAGATTTTAAAGAAAATGTTTCATTTAATCCTTGATTCACTATTCTCTGGAAACTATGATATGAATTAAATTCATTTTTTACATAAATATATAATTCATGCTTCTATCTATATATATATATATTCGAATCAATTGCGAATTTTCATGCATTATGTTATACCTTTTCATTGTTTTTTAGAGTTCCTGGTAGTAGAAGGTAATGTTTTACGTAGTCCTAAAATTTCATGGAGATTAATACATTTTTATCACGGATAATCTCGATTGAAATTGTCGGGATCGCATATACCGATGGCATCTTTTATTTATCATATGCAAATATTAAATTTTAAAAGTCGATCAAAATATAATGAACAAAAAATATATAAAGAATGCTTTCATGTGAAAAATGTTTTTTGTGCTTTGGATTCAAAATCAAAATATATTGGTTTGATATCAAAAGAAATGAATTATTATTTGAGTTTTTCTGACTTTAAAGGATTGAAAAATATAAAACTTTCAGGATTTTTAAAATGATGGATCCAACGT
Organism: Argiope trifasciata; assembly: GCA_026543055.1. Lineage (NCBI taxonomy): Eukaryota > Metazoa > Arthropoda > Arachnida > Araneae > Araneidae > Argiope > Argiope trifasciata. The sequence continues at coordinate 5,368,688 of JAPMOQ010049656.1, read as the reverse complement.
TTGTTCTAGATCAAAAATTCTTAACCATTGGTACATGTATGGCTATTCGAACATTGAGTGGTACAATTTTGGTATATAAAAGCAGAAATAAATTGTCATCAAATGTTTAAGTTTAAATATAAACATTTTTATAATCAAAATTATAATTATTTAGTCGGAGAGCTTATAATTAAATAATTATTAGAGAAAAGATGAGACTTGAGGGTACAAAAATCTCATGTCCAGAATCTTTTTGTTTAATATCAGTGACAAACTGTATAAAGCTGGTTCTGGAAGACGTTTGTTCAATGAAGAGAAATTGCAAGCTTGTCTGAGCAAAGGTGGGCGTTGACTCTGTATTTCGTCATGTGTATCCTTCCATAAATAAACCATGCATAAAGGCAAATCACAATAGAGTAATAAATACTCTGGGGCAGTAGTACGTTTCTAAGTTTTATCATTTATTATCATTATCTTTTTCTATGGATAATACTATAGAAAATGAGTAAAGAAACAACTTTTCAAGAGGAAATGATTTTGAACAGGCTGATCCATGAAATGAGAAACAAAAAGTAGAACGGCATTTCATGAAATTCTTTTTTTTATTTATTTAGTTTAATATTCTGCAATTTTTTAGACTATATCATGTAAAAAAAGTGAGTCATATTTGTAAAGTGGCAATGTGAAACAGGATGGAGTTTGCTGTCTTAAAATAATGGAAAAAGTCATTAAGAAGAAAAGTACAACAATATATTATCATTTCACACACATAAGCATATTTGTTTTTAATGTTCAAATCTAGGTAAGTACAACAATATATTATCATTTCACACACATAAGCATATTTGTTTTTAATGTTCAAATCTAGGTAAAAGCACATCGCATTTACCTACGAGCAAACTAACTTTATAATAGTAACTGATTTCTACGAACTGATTGCTTTTTTCTTTCTTTCATTTTTTTTTTTTTTTTTTTTTTTTTTTTTTGCTAAAAAATAACAGAATTTTACGAATTTTGAGAAAATGGTGAAGGCATAAAAATTAAGTAACTCTCGAAAACTTTATAAAGATATAGGTGAAATATGCAATAAAATATAAAAGGAGTATGTAAATGAGCAGGTGAATCGATTATTTATCAAAAGAGCGCTGTGTAACGAAGAGACATCTTTGAAATAATGTAGTCATGATGAAAATTACAAATAGATTTATTTAAACTTAAAGCATAATAATCTGTTAAAGGGGACTTTATTCATCTAATATTATTTTAATTTGATCCGAATCATCATCATTTATAAAAAATGCGACTTGAAAACTTTTTGGCGTAAATTAAATGCAGAAAAGGACATAGTCATATCACTGACATGAATAAAAAATTGAATAATCGGACTTCAACAACAGCAACACTGGAGGAAACTGTGGTTGAATACTAAGGATCATCACCGGCCGCGGTACAACCTTCCCTAAGGAAGTAAGTCCCCCTCGTCGTCGATGGGAGGATACAGACCCTCACCTCTTCTCGTACCCTCCAGGGTGGCGAGAACCAACCACCCTGACAGAAGTTACTTCTCCTCAATACCAGGTTCCCTCCAGGGAGTAGTAAAGAAGGAGAAAACAAGTTGGGAACGTGTTCAACCATTATCAGTTCAAAGAGAATTTCCCATTTCGAAAAGGAAACGAAGGAGTCATTTGCACATCAATGTAAGATAGTTAAAGTTGCAGCAATTAGATTTTGGGGAGTTTTGGTGAATCCGAAAGTAAAGTTGTTTTTTTTTTAATGTAAGCGGAGGGGAGAATCTAATTTATCAAAACCTCCCCGAATACACCTCTTTAGAATAAAAAAGAAAATTTATATTGAGAAAGAAATACCTGTTTTAATTATAGTTAAAAATACTTATTTAGGTTAATTAGAGCTCATCTGGATAGATAGTATTCCTAATAGAATGAATTCTTTAAGGTTAAACATAATGAGTTTCAGATTTAAAACAGTACAGAAACAAGTTGGCCTGTAAAGCTCTTCGCTGTTTGAAGCCTTTTATTTGTTGAAAACACGCAGTTTGTGGCCAGAGCTTTCCAGTAATTTAGTGGTATGTCGTAGAAATTTTTTAGGTCATAAAAATAGTTCATTAAAACTTCTTGTAATTTGTCTAATGAAATACTTGTAAATTGATTTTTGAAATTATAAACTTCTACTGCATCAGTTTTATTGTTTTCAAGAAATTCAGTAACTTTTCTATTGTTTTTTATTGATCAAGAATAATTTTCTTACTCTATATTATTTAAGAAAATGTTGATATATTGAAAAAATAGTTCAGCAGGTGTTTTTTGTATTGAAAGACATTAATCTGAAAATTACGACGGACAAGGTTATAAGAAACTTATTTACATTATGACATTTCATTTATTTAGTTTTAAAATATAAAAAAATTATTGATAATAATGATGATATTGGATTTATTATATTTTTTCCTAGAAATGTACTTCTTTATCAAATATTTCGAGATTTGATTATTTGCATGTAATTGCGTTGCTGCCAGCAGCCTTATTCAACAGGTGTTATGATAAATTGTATTTGCAAAGATTGTATATAATTTTTACAATTTCATTATTCGTAGGTTTCATTATTTAAATTTTTTTGCCTGCAATTGCCTTTATGAAGAGCCTAAGTGTGAAGTGTAAGGAATCGTCTCCTTATTTAGCTTTAATCAAAATATCGATAGCAATCAGAAATTTGAATTCTCAATGTTAAATGAGATTTCCTGTTTCTTTAATATATTTCAAGGTAAAAGAAATCTTTAACAATTATTTTAAATTTACATCAAAACACTTAATGAACAAAACTTAAATTGTGCATTTTTTAAAAAAAATATTAGATTGTGTTTTATATTTTTAATTTTTAAATTTACAAGTTCAAAACCTTTGTACAGAAACTTATATAAATTTTGATGCCAATCGAAGGAGCAAGTCCTGAAATATCATTATTCCAAATTTTATCTGTTTCTGTCAAATAACTTTGAAGGTATACAACAATAAACAAAAGCTTTCAGAACAACAGGATTTTCACATTTTTTTAGGAAAATTCATTTCTTCCAAAGAATCTTTGACAGATATAAAACATTGTATTCTGGCCTATTTTTAAATTACCCTCATACTAATGTGCGAACAGCTATCAAGAATTTAACACTTCAAAATCGGTGCAGATAATATTTGAACGTATTAACTGCATCCATAGAGTAATTGTGGAGTCCATGGATTGATACAATAACTACGGAAAATTGCACATGCAGAATTTTACCACTAGGCCTTAATTGAGGTAAAATCAAATCCTTTTTTTTTCCCTGTGAAATGCAGTTTGGAACAAAAAATGTTGCTTTAATTTTTATAGGAATCTTAAATTATTACTTTCAATTCTATTAAAATCCATTCTTCATATAAGAGGTTCATTATCAATGGTACTTTTCTTTAAATGTAATAAGTATTTCTACCTTTCGTACCTGATTATTTTTTTTCTTCAATGAAACTTAATAAAATCATTGTTACTCTCTAATCCTGTCGTTTTAATAATATTTCGAGATAAGTGTATTATTCTTAAAAACTGCAGAGAGTTCTCTCTTTAACTTCGATCAGTGATATGTAAAAAATGGTCTAATTTTGGTTTTTATTATTACAGCAAATTTTAACCATGGAAGCATAAAACTTAATAAGAGCATTGATAAATATAGAAATAAGTAAAATTTTACTGACCAATGCATTTTCTGTATGGAGGGAGTATAAAAATAATTTTTGCAATTATTTATTATTTTATTTTATAGAAGCCAAACTGTTTTCATGCATTTGAAACTTTCCAGTTGGATGTAGATTACAAAAATTGATGGGAGAAAATGCTTGTTCTACTTTTTTGTACATATATTCTCCTATTTTGACTTATTTCTTATTTCATTTTTTATTTGTTTCTCTTCGCATTTTTCTTTCTTATATAATGTAGGTTATAATGTGGCTTTTCTTATTTATATTTTTGGTTAGAATATCATCTATTGTATTACATTCTTTTAGTTATTTTTTGAAGAATTCAACTAAAATTTTAACAACGACAATTTTCAAAATATTTTTCCATACTTTTGTTATATATTATATCATGACCAGGAACAAGCAGGGCAAAGAACTAATATCAAAGAATGAAAAAGACCGTGGGTATGCAATCTAATTTTCATGCTTTCCAAAGGAGAGTTTTGCCCAAAACAGAAAGGATTTAATATTCTTTTGTGACTTATGATTCTCACGTGATACGGCAAATTATTAGATTGTCAATTATTTATCCATATTTTGAAAAATTATGTTTTGTACGCACTTAAAATCAACTACATAAAGTCTGCAGGGATTTCACACATTTATTTGGATGTATTAAGTAATAGCTGCAATTTTAATTGTCTTAAATTGCTCCCCAAGCAACCATTTTGTTTTGGTTTCCATTTTCATTCCCAAAATAAGGAGTCCTTTTCCGAGCTGTGAATAAGTCACTACTTCCTCTTTCGGTCACTTTTATCTTTCATATTCACAGCTGCAAATCTGCGTCACATTTCTCTCCAATTGCCATTGTTCAGAGTCAAAAACAGCAATATCTGTTAGCTGCGTTAAAAATTAATCTTTAATTTTTCGAAATTAAAATAAATTAATTATGTCTTCTGATCAAATGATTGCATATTTTATAATATCTATAGCAGAACATCGATTAGTGTAAACATTATGTATAAATATGTATAAACTCTTGAAAGAGAGTTGACTTGAGGTACTATTGCTGGTCTGGGGTATAGGCAGTATTCCACTGAGAAATCTTTCTAAAATGACTTGTGTGATTAAATTATATTAAAAATATTATGTTTGGAAACTAAAGCCCCAAGCTTTTAGTGTGAAAATACAACTCAAAAAAATCTGAAAAAGTGTGATCAAACAAGTTCATGTTTTTGATAAAGGTAAAAAAAATTGTATTTAATAATATTTGCATACTAGATCGTTTTTTTCAAAAATTTTCTTCATTAATAAATTTTTCTAAATACTCAAAGACATGCGATGCATTATATGTATTATGAACATTACTTTAACGTTATTACAGTTTCTGCTAAGCAAACATCAGCTGTCACAAATAACAAAAAGCTTAGATAAGTGTAGCTTTGAGTGATGCGGAACAAAGAGTTTTGGGCACAATTGGGTGTATTTATTCAAAAGACCGAAAGAATGAAAGAAGAGCATGTATTGCATGAAGGTTTGTACTGTAACAAGGGCGTATCATCGGGATGTCACTTCTGTACACACCCATATAATAAATTATCAGAAAGTTACACTTGTATACATTTGTTAGCCATTCTAAGTACTTGGTTATTTTGCATCCAAAAGTGAATGGAATCGCTCATTTTTTGTATCCTAAAATTAAATTCGATTTGAATTTAAATCGATATTTATATATTATGTGTGACTGTTAAATTTTATTTAAAAAAAAAAAACAGAAAATGGCATAAATTCAACATCTAGGAAGTGTAATAAATACATATTCAATTTTCATTTTATTTAATATTTTAAAACAGAAAAGAGTATTATAGACTTATTTAAAGCAACTCTTTCAAATGCATTTACAGGAACTTAAAAATTCATGAACCTCAGTACAGATATTCGACATTGATTCATATTTTCTATGTGTAAGTAGGCAGTGTAATTATTTGATTGTAAATAAAATGTTATGAATGGAAACTATCAGAGTGTAGATACTTTTTTTGATGTTTAACTTAATTTTTAAATGAATATTTGAATTTCAGATAACAGTAAAACGCGATAAAATATGTCCCCCGTTTCTCTACTCAGAAATTATCTTCCCATTTTAGTACGCTTTTTCAGGCCACACCTTTTCCGGTCTTTATCAAAACAAGGAGTTATGTTGAAATTCTAGTATTTAAAACGAAAACAGTTATAAGGAGTTGTTTATTTGAAGAACGGAAATCACTAACGTAAAGAAAAAGACATTTTTGATGTTATCAGTTAGAATACTAGATAAATAAAGTGCTTAAATGTTGCAAACTTATTTGTTTTGCCGTATTAGTTTGCTAGTTTAAATATTCCTCTAAAAATGGAAGCTTATAATAAAAATATTCAACTAATGATGTACCAATATATGTGCAACAGTTTATTTAAATTCTACATTATTTTATGCCTTATGAACGGCCAACAACAGCTGTTTAAGGCTGTTTTTAATGTATTTTTATTTATGATTTATGTTTAATGTATGTTTTTAATGTAATGTAATGTATTTAACAGGATTAATGTATTTTACGATGGCTGAATATGCTATCGAACTCTATAATAGCCAGTTTGTGAAATTCGAAATTGAATAATTAATTATTATATTCATATTATTTTATTTTAAATGTCACTTTTGATCATCCGTAATTTTTAAAAAACACTACAAAAAGTTAATATACACCTATTTCATTGTGAAATCATTCCTTCCAATCGTAATTCTGGACCTTTTTTTAATTATTATAATAGAAAAACTTCTGTTTTCATAATTTTACTCGAATGTACATGAAATAAACAACACATAAACATGAAGAATAGTAAACTAGTTATGTAAATTAATTATGCCGGAAATGACAACGATGTTATTAAAAGAATTTTTATCATGAAAGAAAATGAAGAATGAAAATTAATTCGAGAATTTCAAACCTTTTTGCTTTTTTTTTTTATTGGAAATTGATTCTGAAACAGATTTTCGCTTGCTTTTTATTTTGAAGTATATTCACTCCTTAAATTCCATCAACAGTGATTTATAGCATATTGATCTAATTAAATTCATTTTCAGTTTTATAAAAAAAGGATTTTTTATTAAAAAAGAAAAAAAAAACATTTCATATTAAGTGTTTGCCATCTTTTTTTAAAAACCAATTTCTTAATCTGGGCGAACAAATTGGTAGGAACAGATGGCTAGGATTAATATGCTTGTTGATTTAATCTCAAATTTCATCTAGGAATGTTTCTTCATTGAAAAATAATTTTAATTTTATTTTGAAGACATTATGTCAGAACAAAAGTTTAATTAATTTTGGTATTATATAAAGAAATCATTGATATAAAATATTTTCAGAAATTATATAGCAGCATTCTTAAATCCAGTATTCATATTCAGTACAAAATAATACACCTAAAAATAAAGAGTCTAAATTAAATACAATAGAAAGACGAAATTAAATTCTGAATCTGTAATCTTACAGATTCTGTCTGTCTACAGAATCTGTAATTAAATTCTGTAAAAGTGGGGTAACCACTTTTAGTTTTGGCAGTTTTTTTAAAGATCAAAAAACATTCATGATTTCATCAAAACTAAAGGAAAGTTTCAGAAAATAAAATTTTAATAAATGAAAAAAAACAAGTGTTCTGGTATATGTTTATAGCTTGTGTAATCAAATTGTTCATTTTCATCTAAATCAAATGTAGTAAACATAGACCTATGTTCCACAAATAATTCATGCCAGTTGACTAAAGCAGATACACAATTTCATTAGCCGTTGCGTGGACGGTATTTTCGATTTCTCAATGCAAACAAGTACTGAAATATTTGATTTATTATGTACTAGCCGCCTTTGGCGACCAGCTGGTTCACCATGAGTAATGCGTTCTAAAATTTTCAATTAAATCACATATTCATTAGCCTAGAAGTAATTCCGGGAATTGATTGGCCTGAAAGCAATATTTTCTTTAAGATGATGGACGAAAAGTTCTAAAAGAACACCTTTTCCTAATAATATTCTTTAATTTTATAAATCAATCAGTTTTAACTATCGGTTATGCTTCCAAAATATTAAAAATGTTTTTTTCGATGATGTTGCCAAAATATGAAATATGTTTGTTTTTTTTTCAAAGAAAGCGAGAAAGGGAAAAAAAGTATTGAATTAATGATACAGATATTGCAAACGATTACATAAATATGCCATTAAGTCCGGATTTCAATGCATATCCTGTCTAAATTCAATCAGGTTTACTGTAAATAAAGATAATTTATGGAATTAATGATACAGATATTGCAAACGATCATAGAATCATTTGCATTTATTTTTTAAAGAAAATATCACATTTTATATTTCTTTTATTTTATCCTGTCACGTGCTGACAGCTGCATTTCTGTAGATTTATTTTGCGATGATAATTTTTTTTTATTTGAACTTCCGGCATTCTTTTATTTTATCCAGTCACGTGATAAAAACATGGTTAAAATATTTCTTTAAAAATTCATTAAAAATAGAAGCTTACGTTATAAATTAAAAACACTGATACCGTTAGAAAGATAATTTTTTTATCTTTAAATTGATGTAAAAATCATGTTTGAGCAATTATATTTTCGGAATTTATAGCGGAAAAACGTCGAAATTTCGCTTAAATTTTAATTAATTCAAATTCTAATTAAAAATTCGAAAAAAGGGCTCCGAGGTGCACATTCCGAACCTCCAAGGTATGCATGTACCAAATTTGGTAGCTGTAGGTCCAACGGTCTGGCCTGTAGAGCGCCAACACACACACACACACACACACACACACATTGAGCTTTATTATAAGTATAGATGATACAAACACTAAGATTGTTTATGTGTAGTGTAATCTTACTTAAGAACCACTATACCATGCTGTATCCACAATGGATATATTTTCCACAAAATTCATTTCGTAGTGCTTAACTAATATTATCTTGTAGTCTCTTTTCCTTTCTTTTTACCGATTGAAAAAGTAAAAGAATTTTGTAAAACGGTTAAATGTTTTCAGTGAATGTCTTCAAAAGATTGCTTTATTTTATAATAAAGAATGTTATAAAGAAACACAGAAAAATGTTAATGATTACAGAGTTTTTAAATTAATGAATGGTATAATTGGCCTTGGCAACTCAATATCATCTACATAATCTCCATTAAGTTCGTTTATAATACAATAAATTTCCTAAGAATGGTCTCGATTGTCCATTACGAAAGAGATTCTCTCAGACAGACAAAACTAAATAGTGAACGTTCCAGAGAGAGCATAAACACCACGTGTTCAGACTTGCAAATTTTAAAATTTCGAGCTTCGATTAAATTGAAATGCAATATTTTATCTTATGTAAAATTTCATGGAATTATTTTTTACTTCTATTAAAGACCATCAATTGAAAAAAAAAATGCTTTAAAGCAAAACTGATTTGCATTAGACGAAACCCAAGCTTGAGTAATACTACACATTTTATTTAAAAAATTATCTATCTTTCGATGATTTGTATTATTTAGCAATGCCCTACATGCAGCTTACATGAACCCATCTTACCTGAATGGGTGTAAGTTCCAAAATGAACCGCGTGAATGTTTGAAGTAAAGCATGCTTCGACCTCCGATCATTTTTTCTGTAACCATGGTAAAAATTCTTACTTTTTCTCAGATACATCGCGAGTTATTTTTAATGCTTATTTCTTTACCTTGTTATAAAGCCACGGCTACCATAGATAATACGATTCAAGTAGTGTGGATTTAATGAGACATTATTTTTAAGTAGTGTGAGTCAGGAAAATTTACTTCTACCAAATACCATATCGCAAAAGGATAATTTATCCTTTTCGCATACAAAAATCTTATTTCTGTGCTTTTTTAACTTTTTATTTATTTACATTTCGTGCATTATTTATATGAAACGAGATCAGAATAGAAAATTCTAGAATTCTTTTGTACTACAGTTCCACAGAATCGCAACAAACTGCTTTCTTTTTCACTGAAATAAGTTACACATAAACGGAACTGATAAGAATTGTCTCTTCGAAATGTCACGCTCATGTGCCGTGAGTGAAACATGGCGTGATAACTACCCTGTGGAAACTAATTGTGTACCAGCCGATGTAAAATATTTTATGACATCACGTCTTTCTTTCTACAGAATTCTAACGGCCTAAATCAGTGATTCCCAAAGTGGTCTATATCGACCCCTAGGGGTCTATGACAACCTGCAAGGGGTCTACGTCAGCGAAAAAAAATTTGGGGGTCCATGAAATGAAAATGAGGATCCACGATAGTAAATCTCAACACATACACTGATAGTACCTATTTACTCACATCATACTATGTTATAATATCAAAACATTTACATTATTCATAAAAGTACCTATGAAGTAAAAAAAAATTTATATATGTTTATAAAATTGTGTAAGCTGTAAGCTTATTAAGGTAAAGCATCAGGCTCATCCTTCTCATTAAAAATATTGACTTTTTGCTTATGTTAGTTTATTTTATGTTTATTTCATGTTACATAGATTTTACATAACAGATACGAAATTTTATTTTGAGTAGTATAAATTTAAATTCAATTAATAAATGTATAAATTAACATGTGTTTTTACTTTAAGTTTTTAACAGTAAACTTCACTACAGTTAGAAATTTACAGGAAATCAATATCAGGTAAGTAGGGGGTCTATTCAATACGGAAAAACATGGCAAGGGGTCTACGACACAAAAAAGTTTGGGAAACTCTGGCCTAAATAGAAAGGCACGCAAGAAAGAAATGTTTGAGCGCAGAAAGTTTTACCGTTGATTATTTAAACTGCTTTCAATGTTGAAAAAATGTTTATATAAACTATATGCAAATAATGGAAAAAGGGGAAACACCGATTAAAATATGAGTTGGAAATTCAAAACAATCGGTGGATGATAGTATTTGAAGACAAAACAATTTTCTTCTTTAGGTTTCGCTGATACCATCTGCTTTGTAGGTTTCATATTGCAGTGGAGCCTCAGTTAATGAGCATAATCCGTTCCTGAATCGTACTTATAATGCAAAACTCTTATTAAGCGAAACAATTTTTTTTCATAGGAATTCATATAAAACAGGACATCAAATACCATTCTAAAAAAGGGTATATAACCAAATATATAATTAGTAATGCATTCTTTTCTTTACAAGAAAATTATCTTAAGATATTTGTGTTTGGTAATGCTTAAAAATTTGGCGAAAATTAGAAATAGCTTAATCGTTAAGTGAATTTGAATAATTAATGAGTATGAATAATTTCTAATGCTTTCAGCATCTGCCTTATTTCATTGGAAGGTTGTTGCTCTGTTGAGTTTATAACTTCCTTCTCTTCTGACCAAATCTTTTCTGAAATTTTTTGCTGTGATACCAAACGCAGCTCCATAAATTTTTCGGTAGTTCTGGCTATGTTCCTTCACGAGGTCATCGGTAACTTTGTTATCCAAGTCTATTCTCATGATCTTAGCCAGAAACATAATTTGGCCGATTCTATCTCAAAAATATAGCTTTGATTAGAATATACCCTTATCTGAACTGAAATAAATATGACAATTCCAAAAATATATTCTCTCAAGTTATTGTCACTGATCATCAACTTTTAAAATGTCGGAAAGATTTGAAAATGAGAACCTGGAATATTGTTGCAAATATTTTGCTAGAAAATAATGTGAAACGCTTATAAGTAATACAGTTCAGAAGAGATCATATTGTAATTTAGCCCTATACTTTTCTGAATATTTGAGCCCTCGTTAATTTCAAATCCAAAATATTTTCCATTTAATTAGTAAATTAGTATGTAAAAGGTTCACTTTTTCACATTCTTTTCACAAAAAATTCTAAAGGTAAAAAAAAAGTAAGAAAATTATTGTAATGTAGGAGTTACTTCTTTTTAATAAAATGAAACACGTGTATTATTTCATTTATAACTATTTCCTCTTGCTTTTTGGTATCAGGATAGTGTAGATTTCTTTTTCTGTTTTGCTGTAGTCTTGCGTGATTTTATGATTATGTGAATATATTATTTTTAATTTGAGAGAAACTGTGTTGTACCCACGCACTTATGTAAGAGCTACAGAAGAATTTCGTTTTTTATCTTTTACCACATTGAGCTAAGAAAGCGTGACTTTTGCTATTCTTGAAACTAATTTCTACTTACAATTATTCAACTTTTGGAATTTGAAGTTTTAATAGAACATTTTGAATCTATTATTTATATTTCAGAGATACGTGTGACCTTTGAGACATGTTTCAGCTGTTTCTTCTTTTCTTTGTAAGATTTTGAAAAAGTTAGTTATTTTAAAAAATATGCCTCCCCAATCAGCAGCTACAGTATTCATTCGACAAACAATAAAGGAAAATTACTTAGGTGGAAATAATTTCAATAATGGTCAAATATACGGTCTTGTGACAGAATATTTTGACCGAAGAGTGCCTACCTCTTTCAAAGCGAGTTAAAACTGTAAGAATTGAAAAGAAAAGTAGACCTAGATTTTGAGAATGTGGAAGATGTGTCATCAGGTGGAAAAAATGAAAAATGGCAAGCACATTTGAATCACAGTGGTTAGAGCATTCTGAGCATATTTACGCGAACTGCAATGATGCAGTCAAGTCAATATGAAACTATTTCTTGAATTTTATGTTTGCATTTCAATTGCTTTTTTTAAAAATTTTCATACCGTTTCGTCAGTTTTGTATTACAACAGCAAAAATATTTCGTTTGGAATAATTCATTTATTTTATTTTTACGTCGTTCAGTTAATTCCTTAGTTGTTTTATATGGTTCTTATGTTTTATAGTTATATTATTTCAAATGTTTTAATAAAAATTATTTTAAATAATTGTTCTTATTTACCTTTGTTCAGTTGCTACCTAATTTTAATAAATAATTATTTAAAATTTTATATTTTATAATACCATATCTAGGAACACGCTCATCTTCCATTTTAATATACAGGAAGGTTAAATGTATTATTTAGTGTCCATTCTGATAGCGACTAACTAACTTATTTTTAAACTGCTAGAAATAGATATACAATTTGAATTCGAAAAATATAGTCTACTGGAACAATAAGTAGTGTTTAGTAAAATATTCTCAACGCACTAAAATCTTTTTAAAAAATAAAAAAAATAAAAACAGCTCCACTTTTTTACGAATAAAACTGACTGAATTATGAAGCATAGAATGACGTATTTTTATTAACAGCTATATCGGACAGTAGTTGCTGTCTGATAAACTGATATTCCTCGAAGTGGCCTTGAAATGATTTGAAATCGTCTGACATAACGATAACTCGGTCAGTTTCAATCTCAGAAGATGCAACATTGTTTAAAACTGTGAAAAATATTTTATTAAATATGACTAACACCACAAGAAGACAGCATTATATTTCTTAATTTTTTCTGCAACTATTTTCACACAATTTTTTTTTTATTATTTGTGTCGTTTAAAGCATTTTTCCGATTAGCGCTTTATGCTTACCTCTGACTTCTAGAATTTAACAGTTGTGTTATGAATCGAAGGGATATACTGTATCAGAAGCCACTGAAACTGAATAAAATTCTTTAATGCAAAGAAAGTCATATTATCCGAATTTAAAAATAAATATATTCACTTTCTAAAATTAAAACTCTTTATGATAATTATATAACTAATCATTTAATGCACATACTATTCAGAGATAATACATGTATAAACTACTAATTCATAGAAAGTGGCAGAATCGTTAAATTGATTGTCAGCAGCAATCACATTATGAACAATCAGTTGACTATATATGGCTAGAAGTAGTTGCTCTGTCATAAATCAGAAACACAATCTATCATCTCATACAATACAGGGATAAAAGAAAACATGGGAAGGAACATCATAAAATTGTTATTGCGCGAACAGAAAGTTTTTTGAACCCATAAAGCAAATTTTCCCAGTAAGTCCTACATTTAATAAAATGATCAAACAAAAAACATTACTTGAATGAGTAAAGTTTAAACTATAGAGATCGAAATGTGAAATAAAACTGATTGCGTGAAGATAATATTTCATTAAGTAAAATTTTATTTTTATTTCTATTTAGGGAAGTATTCGTTATTGCTCGATTTTTTGGAGGGGGGATATGGGCATAAAATGAAAACTTTTTTAAATTCTTAACATAAATAAAAATTATATTCTTTTAACTTAAAAGTCTGCAATATTTTTCAATTATTACTTTGCATGACAAATATTTTACTTCCAATATTTAGAGCCTCATTCTTGTAGTTGAGTTAGCATTTTTCTTTGGAATTTAAATTATTTTCTTCAATAGAATCTTGCTGCATTTCAAAACAAAGACAGTTCCCCGATAAAACTAAATTTTAATTAAAAAAAACCTTTGAATTATAAATGAGTGATAAAGTAGACGTTTTGTTCTCGGCTTTTATAGATTTTAAATAAAATATTCCGATTTGCTCGGTTTTTCATTCACATGTAAAAAGTTCATATTAATGAAAGGATAAATTAATCTTATTTTTTTTAAATAACGCTTGAAGATTGCTTATTCCTAATTTTTACTATACATAGAATATAATCACCTTTTTTTAAGGAATAAAGTATTTTTAGTGCTATCATTAGTTTCAAAATGTAAAGTGAGAAATTTCCTGAATAGTCTGAAACAGCTGGGTTTATAACTGTTTGTTTTGGTGTGAGAAACTATAGTGATAGAACTAAGCAAAGCAGGTGATAAAATGTTGCAGGTGAAAAAAGATACTCTTGCTTAATGCGTTGTTAACGACTTATAAATAGGTAACAAGATCAGAAAAAAATATACAATTTACTAGGCTTTCAAAATGCAAAATAAGAAAGAAAACGTTACTATGATTTATTAATACATTAAAATTTCCCCAATTGTTTGTAAATAAAATTGAGAAGTATTGAGAGTATTGTTCTACCTATATTGTATACTTACTTACACCTATAATATGCTAATACTTATCCGTTTCAATTTTATAAAAGACTAGCGATCAGACATCTCAGATTATGAAGGGCAACCTCACAGTTTTCGATGGTTTATCTATGTAAAAATGTCCCGAAATCGTCATGGTTCAAAATAAAATCTCTTAAATCATTGCATTTTTTACTTACATATAGATAAATTGTTCTTTTAAAATCTTTTTAAAAAATGCTAACTGGATTTAATCTTTAAAAAATTCTTCAAAAGAATCTTTTCCCTCAACCTGTACAATATATTGAATATGGGAACTCTATTTGAAATCTTAGATAATTTTTAATATTTATTTTAAATATTATTTATGATAAAAAAAATTAATATCTTAGGCACTAGAATCTTTTCTCTAGATGAAAAAAAGATTTCTTGAAACAAATCCATTATTAAAGAAAGTATTCTATAAATATAATAAAATTGAATGAATCAACAAAAGAAAAGGGATGTAAAAGTAAAAGCAAAAATGTTATTTTCTATTTATATTTTCTAATATCTTTCTTTCAAATACTTTTTTATTTTTTCATATTTTGTAGACAAATTTATTTTTATTTGCGTCAAAAAATGTAATAACTATTAAGTTACTGTGCATCTAACTCTTTCAAAACGTTTTTTTTTTGACAACTTTACTACCAGAGCAAAATAACTTTTGTTACTAAGGCCTAGTATTGATAAAATGCTTTATATCTAAAGCAGAAAAAGTTAACATGTTAATATTTTTATGCAATATTATTCGAAACAAATTATTGAAAATTATTAATTATTTCGAAAAAATATATTTAATTGCAAAAAGAATATAATGAAGTTTAAAACATTCATTTTTATATTGAAATTCCAAAGTCAATGAAATAAATAACTATCATGCTGAAATATAAAAACGTAAGTTTTAATGTTTAAATTTAAGCTCTTAATAAATCAATTTACAAAAAGGCATAACGATTTTTATTTGAACTTTTCAGATGAATTAAAGTCATAATTAAAATTTTCTCATCTATTTCCTATTTTTTCAGGTGCGAAATGTATAGTAGACGGAAAATATCTACCTATTTCTTGATCTTCACTTTCTGCATACAACTCTCTCTAGAAGTGGAAGAAATGTCAACGTCATCAAAATACATTAGGAGATACAGTTTTGGTTTGCAAAATAAAGATGGAGACGGCTTTTCGTCACAGATTTCAGGACCTGAAAGACAAAAGATATCATCATGGGCCCCTGAGAATCTGTTAAATGAAACAACACAAAAAGAGCAACAAACAGCTCTTGGAAGAAGTTACGATAATAAAAAATACTATGAAAGCAGTCCGTTAAAGCAGATGATGAGATTCGATAACCTTTGGTTCAGAATTCCAACAGACAATTACACCAGACCAAATGAAAGTATGAGAAAAATTGACCATTCTTCATTAACTTTTCCAGCATGGTCTACATCGAAAAAGGAAGTTTACAACAATAGAAATCGTAAAAACCACAAGCATGCTGATCCATTTGAAGATTTCCTTGGTCTGGAATCTAAACTACATGAATTGAGTGATCGAAAGTATATTCATGAGCATGAAGGATTCTTCTTCCCTATTCATGTACCATCTGGTCATCATCATGAAAAAGAGGATCATATTTTGATTCCTATATTGCTAATTATTTTGATACCTTTGTTGTTATTTGCGATAATTATTCCTCTTAATGCTAATCTGCTTTCTACATTGTTTTTGATAATGCAAAATAATGGAGCTACTACAACAGCTGCTCAGCTGGCTACTGGTCGACGGAAGAGGAGATCCTTATATACTAATCAACATCCTGTCGTCGAAGAAAAGGTCGTTGAAATGCTCGCAGTCATCGATAAAATATTAGAAATGACTAAAACTGAAGAATTCTTTTAAATGATTTCGTGTTTCATGAAGAAATTTTTTTTAAGTGATTATCATGAAACTTTCCAACGATTAGATCTTAGAAATATTTCTCACCTGCTTTTTGTATACGCATTAACCATTTTCTTATTATTTATTCTCCATCAAAAATATTGTTCTAATAAAGATTAAATTAATTTATTGAATTTACTATCTTCTCCTTTATTTTCGTAATAAGTCATCTATACGTTTTCATTAAATCTGAAAAAAATATATGCTTTTATCAAATACGTTATCTACATATCTAAGCTAAATTTCCTAAGATGTATAGAGTATACACCTTAAATCTGAAAAAAATTTAGTGCATTGGACTGTTACTAAATGAGAATTCATTGCAATGCAATTTTTAGATGAATTATCTCATTTTATTCAAAATTATTCTTTTCATTTACATAAGAGACTGAAGATATAATTTTTAAAATTCAAAACATGTATTAATATACATCTATAAATATACAAATTAAAAGAAAGTCATATTTTTGCAATCCATCCGAAGTTGGAAAGAAATTCTTTCATAAAGTTAACTTCTGAGCTATCTAACTTCAGAAACATTTATCTTAAAGTAATCTGATCTTCCATGAAAAAACATTTGAATTCATGGGTAATTAAATTCTAAAATGCATGCATAAAATTTTTAATTTTAATGGTAATTGCATCTTATAGAGCATTTAGTCCCACAAAGTTTACTAAATTTGACTTTTATTCTTTTTAATACTAATTTGTCCCACAGATCAAATCTCATCACAATTTTATGCTCTTGTTTAAGAATTATAACAAAAATTTTATTTGTTAATTTTTAATTTAGCTTTTTCGAAAGAAATCTTTAACATAATGAAATTAAATTCAAATATTATGTGTTATAAGAATATAATCAACATTTTGCAACTGTAATATTTGTTAAGCTTCAGTTTGACTACTGTTAAACTTATAAATTTAAAAATACACATCTCAAGTATGAGAATTTTCTCTGAACAGAAAATGCAGGTTTGAGTCTGAGCTTGATATGATTCATCATTTAGTGAAAATAAAGACTAAATACGTCAGACTTCTTCACGACGACGTGCACTGAATTTAAAAGTTAGCAATGGCAAATCAATTTTTGAGCCAATATCTTAATATTTAGATGTCAGATTCCTATCCACAGTTCATACACTAATACGATAGGTAAAGTCAATTATTCATTCACAAGATCAATTGCACATGAATTATTAATCAACAACTAAGTGAGAGACAGCATTTTCATCCAAGACAGTTGCCGTTTGTTAGTGGTTGTTCAGATAAGCCTAACTTAACAGTCATTTTCAGACGTTAAGTTAGGCTTTTCTGACGCCAGTAACCTATTTTCAGTAATTTGGCATATTTCATCATTTTCTCAGATCGTTACGTCATCCCAAGTGAAGATGGCATCAGAGGTATTGTGCTACTCAAAATAGGTGTATCCGTCTTGTTTACTACCAGTTAATTGGATTTTGCCGTAGATAGTACTACTGTGTAATTATAATAGGTAATTCAGTAGTTTACATCCAAGTATTATTCAGTAGTTACACCTGGAAGAGGAAGCCTAAATTGTTAAAATGTCACCAGATTCCTCTTTCGCCCTTTATTTTATTTTTATTTCATTTTATTTTTATGTATTTATTTTTCTTTCATATTCTTAGCAGCGAAGGCGCAATGTTTTTCTGTTCATTCGTCATAGTTCGGATTAGCTGATAATAATTTCTGAAAATTAATCTATGATTTCCCCTTTAATCTTTTAAGCTAAAAAAAAACAACCCTGAGTTATGATTTTTTTTTTATCAAAGACTGCCTTTTATTCAATAATCGACAGCAAAACATTCACTTATCTAATATTATATTCATATCTTGCTCTTTCAGTAATTGAATGTTTTGTATGTTATGTAAATAAACATTTTCAGTGTGTATCGATGTTAAAAAAAAAGAAAGAAGTATTTTTTCCTCCAAGCAACAGCAAAATTTTAAAGAGTAAAAACCCACTTTTTTTCATATCTCAAAGATTTTCTTCCCCTTATCTCAAGGGAATTTTCTTGTTATCATTTACGAGTTACCTTAGTCAACAATCTAGTTTACCGGAAATATTTGCGGCGTTTAAATTCTATTAAATCCTTTATGCTTAACTTGATGATATGATGCTAATTTTTTATATCTGCTAAGTTAATCACTAGAGTCAGCATTTTTAGTTTTTATTTCCTCCCAAAGTGAGATACTAATCACTTCTCTAATTAGCAGATTTAAGGAAAATGGCAAATGAATATTTATTTGCAACAATAAATAACTTGGAGAATTTGAGAAACGCCATCAACGATTTCGAATTAACTAAGAAATTTTAGTACAGGAAATAACACGAACAAATAATTATCAATGGGTAGCGTCATTTGTTGGTATTGTAGGCAAAAATCTTAAAACGCATTATGGAAATAATCTTATTTACAGGTATTTTATACTCCGTTCATTTTAATATTTTTTCAAAGGGAGCATTGAAACGAACATTTATATTTTTTTGTTATTTATAAGTGCATAGAAATTAAACAGGAATAAGAATTTCTTTTTAGTTTTACTTAAGATAATTTAGATTTGGAAACAATCGAATAAAATATTGGATTTCATGGCAAAACTTTAAAAAGTTTTTCTGATAAGATTAATTATGCAGTCAGCAGTTATTAAAGAAGTGGTAGAATAAAGCCAATTGATTTGCAAACCACGCCTTCTCAGCTTTTTCACTTGAGCTTTTACCACCGAAATCAGGGCATATTACAATAATTTCTGTATTTTGTTAAATTTTTATGGTAATCATCCGAATTAGTAAACGTCAATGAAATTTTACAATTCATCCACAGAGTTCTAGCTAAACATTTGTCTACTGACATTTGATCTCAATAATTGCAAAAATTTACTTAAAATTTCTTATTTATTAATAAACATCTTTATTGCATGCTATTAGTTATGAATAAATATCTTAATTTCATGCTGTTAGTTAAAATTTTAAATTTCATTTTTGATTAGAAATTTAAGATAAAATTTAGCCATTAACAATTTCAATAAATATATTGTCTCGAACAAATAAAAACAACTTAATGGGAAAGCAGTATCCAACAACAGAAAATAAAAATCAAAAGTGTTGCACGAAATACTGAAAATCGTATCAGAACATTAAATTTTATAGTCCTAAGAAGGGAAAGAAATTAACTTTTTTTCATTTAACTTTAATTAAATATTAAATTTTTTTAATTTTAATTAAGTAATTTAAATTAAAGTTTATAAATTAAGTTAATTAATGGTAATATTAATATAATTAATTCTATTAAAATTATCTTATTAAAATTGATAATTCATAATATTATCAATATTTCAATGACAAAAGCTCTATTTTTAAATGAATTTGGGACAACAATTCCATATGAGTTTCGCATCAGGATTCGTGAACCATCATTAATTTTTTTTATTACTTATTTAAAAATCGACATAATGATAATTTGAAACATATTTTTAGAATAATCTATATTTCAAGCTCTAACAGATTTGAAATATGATTAAAAAGTCTAAAATAATAATGATCAAAATTAGAAATAAAGATATAATAGAAGTTTGCTCTTTCTTCACCCCAAAATCCCTCAGATGAACATCTTTTTACTGCCGTTCTATTCGATGTTAAAGCAAATCAAAACTTCCTCAATTTATTATAACTATCTTCATTCAATTGTCTGTTTCTGCTTGCGATGCCCTTTAAAGCGCTGAAACAGCGATTCATTATCGATTGCATTCCAGGAATCGTGAAAATTCTCGATCTGAAAGTTATGAAATCAGAGATCACTAGTTTTTCTCTCCCTCTACCTTTGACGTTAATGGAAAGCAAATATTTGAAGTAAAAGATTTCATGTGATGGATCTCAATTAATGTAAGGACTTTAATTAAATTTAAATCTCCATTATTTTACTAGTGTAATATAAAAAGTAACAACTAGTTGATATCGCTTATCTCATAAAAATAAATTCATTTTCGTAACGTAATTCAAAACTGTCTCTCTTAAACAAGGCAATGTTAATATGAACAAAATAATAAGGTGATAAGATCTTGTTTAAAAGTGCTTATCATTCACAGATATAAATGTCAAGGAATAAAATTATTATCTATGTTCTTTCTTTAATCCAAGAAAAAATGTAGTTGCACGGTTGTCGGATTTTAAAATATAATGATTCTCAAAAGTGCTTATTTTTAAAAGTGCAGGTATTTTTGGAAAAATCACTGAAATTAAAATAATTGTACTTAGAACTGAAATCAGAAAAAATATATCAATTGTTTTTTCATATCATCTCAATGTTATCCTAATATAAATAAAAATAACTGTGGCTCTGTTAATATGTTCCACGTTTCCTAAAAACTGACCCGATTTTAATCAAAATTTACGCATTTTTTCTTTACGACAGGAGAGAAAATACCATCAATTTTTCAAAGTGCAAAATTTAATTAATTATTCAATTAATTAAAAATTAAATGGAATTTCGCCGTTTTCCTGCAGTAAATTCGAAATAAATTATTTACAAGAAATATTTGGGCATCTTAAAATTCAAAATTTAACTTTTCAGTGATTCTAAATTCTTTTCTGAGGATTATTTTCTCATTTTTTATAGGTTCTTTTAAAATTTAAAGCTGACAAGTTTTTGAATACTATAATGGTAAAATTTTAATCTATTCTACGACGATTTTTTGAAATTTCTGTTTCATATCTTTAGACATTTTGTTGCATTAAAGTAATTATTTAAAGGTGAGCTCATATGTCCTTTATTTTTAAGCAACTAAAAGTGCATCAGTCAAGTTGACTGAGAGGATTATAATTTATTCAAAATTAACTTTCATAATAAAAATGTTATACTGAAAGCAGTTAAATTGCTGTCAACTCCATGTATATCAGCCAATTGTAAGTAACACTTATCATATATTCTTATTTAAATATCCATAAATCTTTTTCAAAAACGAAAAGGTTAACAGACAATAAAAAAAACGAAGACTAAAAAGTGATTGTACAAAAACACATTTGCAGATGAATCCATCAAAAAATAATCAGTATTTACTTTCTTATAAATATTGTGATACCATTTTAAATATCATTTGACATTTATCTTTGACTATATATAAAACAAAATATATCATATTCATCTAAAAATAACTAGTAAGAGTAATAAAATAGATGATGTTCTAAATCGGATAGTTTTTCACCATAAAAAGCGATAAATCAATTAGAAATGTTTCTAAATCAGTACATTTTTTTAAATTCAGCTGTCTACTTTTTCATAATATGCTTTGAAAATTCTAAACATATTTGAAAATTGATTTGGAGAAAAAAGAAAAGCAGTCGCAGTCCGGTCAGCTAACTCTAAGTGATCATTATTTATTCAGGGAAAATTGCTGTTTGAGTGCTGTAAAAATTCTTCAGAATTTAGAGAAACATTTCCTAATTAAATCTCAGTGTATATTGGAAGATGAATTCTGATATCAGCTGGCATGTATAGGCAATCATTCAGAACCAAATTTTTTGAGCGTGAAAAACCAGGAAGGTAAGATTTTTTTTTGCAAAATTTGTGATAAATAAATCCATATCTTATCAAAATAATATTCGTTTAAGTAGATAAGAGTAACTTTAATATTTTTGGTTGCGATGAGCATCCAATGGTGTGGAGCAGAAAAAAAATGGATTTAATACCAAAAGCTTTTTTGGAACTGTAATGCTTAGCTTTATTGTGTGGGAGTACATATCAGCAACAAAAATAAGTAATTTGGTGTTCATTGATAACATAATAAATCACTGTATTTATTTAAATATTTTAAAAAAAGAATTTTAAATTATGACCCCAAAAGGAATATTTATCACAACATTCATCTATCTATACAACTTCCTTTAATTCTAAAAACCCCATCTCAATTACTAGATGCAAGCCAAACTGAGCATATTTGGTGAATATGACGCTTGCAATTCGAAAATACGACCTTTCAACGAAAGCTGAAAAATAATTCGGATCAGAAAATAGACAAATTTATTTTTTTAAGTCACTTTCGTGCATTTAAAGTCCAGAAGCCTGTAAACTATTACAGATGCTAAAGCATAATTACCTTTCAAAATTACCAAAATATTACTCTATGTAAGTTCTAAACTTTTTTCAAAGTGTCCGTAGACTTTTCTGAGGTAATTTTTTAATTATGTTTTGATTGATGGTTTCTAAATTTTATCTAGTTTTTTCGAAGTATTTTGTGAAGTTTCGTTAAGCATGTAAAAAACCACTGCTTTGAAATATCAAGTTTTTAAGGAGACGAAGTGCCACTTCAAACTTCTAAGAACTTTAAAATGACGAATGACGATTTTTGGAATATATTGAAAAACTTTGTCAGCGTTATCTTAGAATTCAGCTGGTTTAAAGAAAACATAAAGAACGGAGTTAAAAATGAATTCGGAAATGTGAATGCATATAAAGAAGTTTCCCTAACATATTTTAAATATATTTAATATTTTATAAAAATTCTGTGGGCCAGTGATTCCGACCTACAATTTATACACAGTTTCCTCTTCATAAAATTTGCTTTGAAAATAAAATATAAATCGCAAGCTCTTCAAATAAATTTTCTTGTCACATCAATAAACACAGATGTCCGATGTCAAGGTTTTGAATTGAGTTCAATGTCGATAAAGTTAAATTTTCACAGAATGTCAACATCACTGAATGATTTCTTTACACAGATGTGCGTGTCGCACAGTTGTATTTATACGTGCAAGAATACTTAAAACAATATAATTTTTGTTTGCGAACAGTCTTGTCTATTATTCTAATCATCCCGCTTTCTTACCGAATATGAGTTTGACTAATTTCCATGCTTCAGAACTCCTTGAGCCTGAAAAACACATTATTGGAATTAAATCTGTCTGTTTGTGAAAGCGATAACTCAAAGACAATTTAACAAAGGTAGATGAAATTTGGTACTCTGTCTTTACATCACAAAATAGACTTTTTAAAAATTTTTGAACGAAATATATTATGAGGCAGTATGTCTGTTCGGCTATTCAAATACGAGTGAACACAATAATTACAAAACATAAACAGATAGATAAAATTTGATTCACTTTTACTATCTAAAATATAAATTCATACCTAATTTTGAATCAGATTTTTTAAAGTGTTGATCATGAGTTAGTTTCTACTTTCGCAAGCATGTAAATGTAAAAATTAAAATACACATTGACTTAGATAAGGGAAACTTAAAAAACTATATGATCTCATGACTGCAATGTAAGTTCTTTGTCATGTTTTGATTCTAATCGGATGAAACAAATACATTAAAAATGCACATTGATTTTCTGGTACTTATGTAATAAACGCATGTCAGCGATTCGCCAATGGAATGCAATAAATACACAAATGCCGGGTTTCTTTACTTTTCTGCGAAGCACACAGCTCTCATCTATGGGCATTAAGATAAAAACTTCATTATCTGCAAATAAAAATTTGAGCACTTGTGGCGTTCACGGCCTAGATTACGATTTTTTGCGGAGAGTAGGGCATAACACCTTTATTAGAAAGCATACCTGAAAGTTTCAGGGAGACCATTACCATAGCTTGTTCTTTGATATTTCAGACTGAAAATTGTTTACAATAAGTATTGTAAGAGGATGTAGCTGTTACATTTTCTCCGGAGTATATCTGTTTAAATCACTCATTTATTTCAAAAAATCAAACTGAAACAAAAACAGAGCAGTTATTAACACATAATAAATCACTTGAATGACCTCTTGTAGAAAATTCAGGCAAAATTTGCAAAATTTAAAAAACTTCGAAAAATACAAGTAAGTTTCAAAATATTCGTTTGTTTTCTTCATAAGTTCTTCAACTTTACTTTGAAATATTTAAGATTAAACATCCCTAGTTAAAAACCTATGTAGTTATATATCTGAAAAATTTACTTTATCCTTAAGATGGTATTATATTATTTTAAAGAAAATGAAAAACTGTCGACTGAATGTATTTCTAAAATTGCACAACATAAAAACATTTTTTTCACTGTCTAGAAATGCAACAAACTCTTACTCTATTGATTATAAACATGTTTGATTAATGATATAAATTTATTTTTTTCCAATACATGCAGACTTTCATTTGAAATCTTAAAACATATATCTTATTTAATTCTTTCTACAACATGAATTTTGACGGAATTTTAATAAATAAAGCTTAAATCCATCGCATTTGTTCTTTTAATTCCTTTATTTCTCTTAAAGCTAAAAATATTTTTTTAAATAATGGAAAATAACACAGAGCGTTATTATTCAAACAAGAATCCTGTTGTGCCTTCATAAAAATATTTTTCTTTTTCTCTCTGTTTTTAAATCTTAATTAACGCTAACAGATTTGTTCAGAAGTTGCCAAGAAAACGTAAATGCACCAAGTACAACCACTTTACACTGCAAACTTAGAATTTTTTGTATTAAAAAAATGTTTTGTAACCCTACCGAACTTGGCGTTGATTTCAGCTGATTTTGAACTTGTAGAAAAGTACTGATTTAAAAATCTAACATGAAACTAATGTAAAACTACCCTAAAATTGTAAAGTAAAATATTTTCAGCGTTGCAAATTGATTACTTCTCAAGAAACCAAATTTTCTACTCACAAATTATTAAAAAAAGAAAAAAAATTTAAAAATAATTTTCTAAAGTGTGCTATAATTTTTAGAAAATATACAAGAGTTCTTGGAATTTGCTACAGACTTTTATTCGAAAATAATTAATGGTTTCTTTCTAAAAGAATTCCACTTCTTATAAACCACCTTCATGAAATAACACATTTTAATTAGGAATTGTTTGTGGAAGAGTTAGAATTAATTTTCATAAATATCAAAATATCATATTTGTAAATAAAAATATAATTTTATCCTGCAAAATAACGAAAAAAATTATTTTCAAAAACTGATTCTTTTTCTTCAATGGTTTTCTCAAACTCTAAAATCCCTGGCATTCTTTTGAGTGCTAGATTTTTCCTACAGTGCTCGACATAAGAATATATTCATTTTAGTAACTCCTTTGCCAGCGACAAGGCCTAGATGTAGTGCGTCTTCCCTGTGATCTGGGCCTCCTGGTTCCGACATGGTTGTTTATTCCTTTACGTTTTATCTGTGAGGTGTGTGAAATTGCCCCCTGTAAAAAGGTGCTGTGCAAGCGAGTGTGTGTGTCATCTCTATATGAGCTAGAAGTCAGACTTCTGCACTCGGGTGCTCAGGCATCTTTATCCTCAGACGCTACTGCACTCTCTTCCCTATGTACCTAGGACACGATATCATCATCAACATCAACTCTTTTCTTAAGAAAGTCTAACTATGTTTAGCTTCGTTTAAAGTGTGTTTGAAAAAATAAATGGCAATTTTTAAGTTACGAATTACAAACAAGGGGAGAAGATTCACACAATTCAAGGGGACTAATCACTTAAATCCCTTTGCTTAAATCATTTAACACGTTAGGACACGCAATGGAATGTTTTTCATTTCTAGTCATTTAAAATGTAAAAAAAATGTTGGCTTCCTTCGGACTCAAATGAACCAGATTTATTCTTGTTGCCTTTAAGATTACATTCAAAAGACAGAACCTGTTTTAAGAAAATATCTTTTATTTTTGAAATGGAATTTAGCTTCAGAAGTGGTGAACACATCCTTGCGAGTCCTCGCTTCATTTTTTTTTTTTTTTTTTTTTTTTCTGTTTGATTGAGAGCAGAGGTAGATTGTCACATAAACTAAATAAACAACTACTTAGAGGTCAGTAATTTTCGACAACCCCGAGAATTTGTTGGGTATTTTCAAGATTGTCTAATTTTTTCTCTTTCGTTTGATTTATAGTTATCAGTATATTTGAAAATGTTCACATTAAAGTCATTATTTAAATTTTATAATATTATTCTTAAGAAGGGTTTGTTTCTATATTTTCAGTACCTCTTACAGGTTGTTAGTGTTTTTCTTTTCTGCAGTTATTTGATTGATTCTCTAGTCAATAATCCTGGAAAACTTTGCATTTATGTATTTACAAAATTCAAAGCAGTGATCTAAAAATATTGTTACACTTTTTGAGATTTATTTTAGAAATGAAAATTGAATTTATAAAATATTTGTTTAATTATTTTATACGGGAAGTACTAAAACCAATTCTGCGGGAAGCATCCTCCAATAGATTCTTTTTTATTTCAATTTGTCATAATATGTGTTATTTAAAAATTTCTTACACAGTGACTGAATTAAAATCAATAAAAATATATGGTTTTTGAAATTCGAAAGAGAAAAGGGCCCCTACAAAACAACATGGCCTTGTTTGAGTGCATGTGTCATAGGAGGATAATGATGCACCTCTTGAAGGAAGTGATATTGAGGAATCAAAAAAAAATTCAAGAACAATCGAAATTTCTAAATGGATATTTATGCTGGCACACAGAATTATAAATGGCATAATTATACAAGTGAAATGCCAAAAGAGAGGTGCCAAAATTATATAATTCTGGATGTAATGTAAATGTGGTTAATTGGTTTACGTCTTATCTACTTTCATAAATATTATTGGAATAACAGATTATACAGGTATAGGAACTATATTGAAAAAATAGAGAGACATCTGCTTCTAAATTTATTGGAACTAAAGGTATAGTCTCATTTAATTCTATATTTGAATTTTCAAAAAAAAAAAGGCTATTTTTTCCTGCACAGCTAAAAAAAATTAGAAATACTATTTTACTATCCATATTACATAATGGTAATAATATCGATGAAAGTATAAGAGAATTTCGTATTGTTACGTAATATTATAAGCAACAAATAGAAATTGTGTTACGAATTCTGAAAGAAAACTGAAGCTACAGAGTTCCTGACGTAGTGTTGAATAGAATTTCATTTTTTAGTTTTAAGCAATATCGCAATCGTTTCATGGCAGTGTTGGTTTCGTTTGGTTTGTTTTAATGGAGAAAAAGGAATATTTGGCCAAACGCAAACCATGGCAGTGTTGGAAAATTTTATGACCCAAATTATTAAAACAAAAATGTTAAATTCAACTCGAATTTAAGGCTGACTGTCGGATGGAATTTTTTAAATCATATTTTAATTAATGCACTCCACTTAATTTTTGAATAAAATACCATACTTACTTGATAAATATAAATAAAATGAAGTAATGATTTCAAAGTTTTTCTTTTAAAACTCTATTGAAATTACGCAAACTATTCATTATGACGGCTGGTAACATAAACTTCCGGATGATTCAACCAACATAATTATGTACCGAAAGTTGAATATTCTCTCATTGTTATGGCATGGGAATTATGATAGCAGGGCCAGTTCTGGTGTCTTCATGTGACTATGGTGCAAAAAAATCTTCGTGTTGCTCTGAATAAAACGTCTGTACCAAATATAACTAAACAAAGTCTATATTAATTAAATTAAATTATCGAAACAGTATATTGCAATTGAGTAAGTAAAACGAAAATGGTTTATCTTAAAAAAATCTAAACAAATTCTCATTAATTCACACACGGATTATTTGATCAGCAGATTGTTGATGCCTGGCATTTTTTAATTTATTTATTGTTTTAAATAAATGATTTAAAATAGCTTACATATAAATACAATGCAAATCATCATATAAATATAATAGAAATAATAGTTTGTATTCATCATATAAATATAATATAAATTGTGTAGTTAATATCATTTATAGCAGAGGTTTCCAACCTTTTTTTTAACTGGTGCCCCTTTTTCTAATAAATATTTCAATATCGCCCCCTCTCACTCCAGATAAATAAGATCGTACATAATGCATGGTGAAAATAAGAATTAAAAAAAATTCTAATTGATAGAATATTGTTGGAATTGAAACGCTACTGAATTTCTTCTTTTTTAAAAAAAAGAGGAATAACATTTTTAGCTTACCCGTCATAAGGGCAGGAAGGGATTTTGATGATATGATTTAATTCATAATAAACTATTGCTTTCTAAATAAATAAATTTACAGTTTCAGAGACCCATCAAAAAACATACTTAATTATATTAAAAAGTATTTTTATTAAAATTTAAAGACATCAAATTTCTAACTTAACTAATGAGAAGGCTGAATTTGATGCATTTTAAGGAACTTGTTAATATCAGGCTCGATTTTATTTAAAAACAATTGTAAGTGGCCGCGTTCAGTAATATGGAGCCGATTTCTCTTTTTCGTTACTAATGTTGCTTCAGCACTAAATCCATGTTCTGCTAAATATGAGGGGGGCGGGAGGAATGCTATCAAAAGTCGTTGAACAATCGACCATAATCCTGAATGCAGTTGCGAAATAGACTTCTGCAGCCAAAATTCTTGAATTTAATTTTTAGATCCTCATTTGTCGTAAGTTCTATTAGTTCTTCTTTTAACTGATGTGATCCTTCTGTGTTGACATTGGAAAAATGATCCTAAGCCCAGTCTGGTCTGTCCATGCTTAAAATGTCCTGGAATCGTTCCTTGAAGTTATTGTGCACTATATTTGGTTAATCCTCTAATGCCCCTTCGTGCTATATCAATGCCCCCCCAATTTTCTCTGGGTCTTTTACCGCACCCCTGAAAGCTTCAAACGCCCACAAGGGGGAGTTATCGCCCACGTTGGGAACCTATGATTTATAGGAATGTGCAGAGGTAGATGATAACCCTAAATAAATTTTAATTGTTGAAATTGTCAAAGATAACCTTAATGAAGAAAAAATTACTGTAGATTAAAGTTAACTGGGATATTATTTTAAGTTAACTAATCAGTAACTTGAAACGGGACTTTCCCTTATTTTGATTTGAAAACGGGACTTTCCCTTATTTTGTATTTGAAACAGTGTTTCCCCCTTGTTTTCAATCTGAAGAGGGTCTTTTCCTCAACTATAATTATCAATTTTTGAAGGTTCTCTTATGCTGTTCGAATTACCAAATCAACAATAAACAATTCAAATTACTCTTATCAGATTTTTAGGCTCATGTGACTCGTCAAGTTTAGTGGTACAATAGGTGTACTAGCCAGCAAGAAAAGGGAAAAAATCTTCTAATATATATCTTTTAAGGATAAAGTTAGCAATTTAATTCTGCAAATCGAAATACAGATTAACGTTGATAATCACTGACTAAAAATAAATGTACTAAAATGTTAAAAATAATTTAATGTCCTTTTAATTTGCTTTAATAATGTTTTAGAACAGAAAAATTATAAACATATATATGTATGTAATAAATTCAATTTATTTCCACCTTTGAAATGAATTCTTTTTTTTTTACAGTGCTGGATTTTTAAAAATAAATTCCCTACTTCTTCAACTGAAGTACTACTTCAATACAATTTTTTCACCTTAAAATACCAAATCTATGACAATCTCTAATTATTCCATAGATTGTTTTAACCATCTGCTCTATAACCTGATGACACGATTCATCATTTATGAAGAAAGACATATATAGAGATAACTTTCTAAACGGAAGGCTACGGTGGCCTGATGGTAACGTCTCGGATTCGGAATCAGAGTGTTTCAGGTTCAGGCCCGGTTACACCGAAGAGCCGTCGTATAAACGGGTTTGGTGCACACTAAGTCCGTCGGAGTCGCACGCCTTCCTGTTAGTATGGTGTGAAAGTCTAGATAGGCGGAGCCGGATCTTGTATCGTCCTCGTCTTCTGAACCACGAATCAGAATCTTGAGGTTCGTCCCAAAATAGCCGTAGTATTTCTTTATGAACGGGGCGTTAATATAACTGAATCAAAACGAACTTCTTAAACAGATCCAAGCATTTTAGCGATATGATAAACAGAAACAAGTAACAAGCAGTCGACCACAACAAATACTGTCGATACTGGTTCAGTGGTGGCGGGGTGGTCGAAGAAGAAGAAACAAGTAACATAAAATAATAATTTAGTCAATTCCTACCAAGGTCAATGAAGAAAAAGTTTATTTTTTATTGAATAATTATCAAAAAAATTACTAAGTATCTAAAAAATTATCGATTTTCTCAACTGAACTAGCATTCTTCACCTTCATGTGAAAATACTGAAATCCTTGCATTTTAACTATTGAGCTACTACCTGTTGATTTCAATTTTCATTACAAATGCTAAAACTCTATTTAAAGTATTGAAAATTAATTTAATTTAATTAGTGAATTAATATTTGAAAAAAACTGCATTAATATTAAGTATCATCCACCACAAGTTTAAAAAATATATTTGAACATGAGTGAATGAATAAAAAATATTTTATAAACGACTGAAAATTCGAACAAGATATTTAAATATATACAGGGAGAGTGTGAACTAATAGCAAGAATTGAAAAAGAGAAAACACTAAATTTTTTCTTCTACAAAATCATCATCTTAGGAAAGCATTTAAATTCTTGATCATTCACTTGATCTTGAGATTTCGTATTCTAAATGCTAAAACAGATAAGAGGTTTTTAAAAAACGTTTAATCCTCTTAATTATAAAAATAAAGGAATACAAATTACTGCGTCTAGAAAAAAAATCTAGCCCTTTCTCTGAAAAATAGATATAGTTCCTAGACTGAATGAAAAAAGAAGTTACGTGCATTATGCGTCTTTTCTTAGGTAAAAAGCTCTCTCTTGCCTTTGACCTTATCTTGTTTACCTTTTACAGCCAGACTTCACGAACTGTCTCATTCGTGATTGCAGAATCGTGAGCGTTTCCGAATTATTTTTCCTAATTCAAACTGTAGCTTCTCTTTATATCCTAAAGAGACAAATATTTTAAAAGGTTATTGTCTTCGTGTTCGATTAGAACAACGTTAAGAATCATGAATTAGGATTAAACTGTTAAATAAGAAATTTAACTTCTATCTCTAACGTTTCATACTCCTAATAATACAAATAGGATTCCGCCATTTTCGTCAGTTTTAATGGCTATATAGAATTATCAATGAATTAAGAATTACTATGTGTTAAGAATTTTTACTTAATTAAAGCTAAATAAAATTATGAAAACCATTTCAAAACTAAGCATTTATTAAATTGGAATTTTCCAATGAGAAACGAGAAAAACTTTTTAATAATACGATCTTTTTTGAAAGTTCTACAATCGAAATATAATTTATCTGAATGTCAAAAGTCAAGGATAATCCTTTTTCTTTTTGTCGAAATCACCAAGTTACACGATGCAAATTTTTATTAAAGCTGAAAATGGTAGTTATATCCCTATATTGACTTTATAATTTATAACGGTATAAAGATAATGTATACAAGACTATATTCATATGCATCATTACTACTTTTTCTGATTAATATTAAATAAATTAATAACTAATCAATATTACAAGGGATGTTCAAATGAAAAGCTAGGAAGCGACACTATGGGTATAAATGAAGATTTTATTCAAAGTAGACCTGAGCACAGCGATCCCATTGATTAACGATTCCCAGAATACCTATGGCTGCGATGAGATCCAACCATTCACAGAGTCCTTTGAGTTCGTCGTTCGAGTTGAATTTCTTCCCTTTGAGATGCTTTTTTCATGGGACCGGACACATGAAAATCGCAGGACGACATGTCCGGGCTGTAGGGTGGATGGTAGAGCTGCTGCCATTTGAAATTCCTCATTTCCGCGTCTGTGACCCTGGAGATGTGTGGACGGGCGTTATTATGGAGCCGAACTCCACCCTTAAAATTGATTAAACATAGAAAAAATATTTATATTATAAAATCGTTAATATAGTTCAAACGATAATTTTTGAAAATTAAGATGGTGCAAAACTATTTGTGCTACAATATTTTTGGTAGTTACTGCGAAAAACGCTAAAATTTCATTAAAATACCCCCCAAGGTTGGTTCCCCCAAACTTTCTCGCCTTATCAGTAATAAAGTTGTTATCTCTGAGAATGACTTGCATGACATTTGAGTACAATAGCTACAAAATATTAATCTTTAATTTGGATTTAGCATTTCTACAGAATCTATTGTTTCCTCGGCTAGTTATTTGGAGATTAATCCTAGGTAAATAAATGATTAAGGTAATAGATAGGTTGAAATTCGAATTTTTTTCTTAATTTTAGATAATTGCACTATGCCTATAACCAATCCGTAGATGTAAACAATAAGTTGGCCAAGTTTCATCGCAATCGGATAAGCAGTTTAACGTGGCATAAGAGACATATATTCATTTTTATCCCTATATAGATAATTTTTAGGTACTCACATGTGAAACATAGCACAGTTTTTCCTTCGTATTTGTGAAGCCAAACACTGCCCTACTTAGCCTAATTGGGGCCGAGGCAAAAACTTCTTTGGAGACC
Source organism: Argiope trifasciata (assembly GCA_026543055.1). Taxonomy (NCBI): domain Eukaryota; kingdom Metazoa; phylum Arthropoda; class Arachnida; order Araneae; family Araneidae; genus Argiope; species Argiope trifasciata. The sequence continues at coordinate 5,335,715 of JAPMOQ010049656.1, read as the reverse complement.
CTCTTCTGTTTTTGCACTGTATTGCCACGTTGCTGAAAAAAAAAGTTCATTAAAGAAGGGAATGTAAAATAAACATTCTATTCAATTCCCCCTCCCCCTCTGATATGGGGGTCCGGGGCAACAACACTGACCATATGTCCCTGCTTTAGTCAGGCTCTGAAGACAGATACATAGGGTATGTTATAAAAAATTTCGTTGCATTTCGAACGCATTTCAGATAGTGAAAAAAGTCGGTATTATAGTGTGAAGAATTTCTACCATTTTGTAAGAGAAGTTAAGGTTTGATTTAGTTATATTAGCATCAAGTTTAAAAACAACACTAGGGCTATTTTGGGACGAACCTCGTAATTTTGAACCGCTGTCAGATGACAAGGACGACACCTCAGACGGTACATCCCCCTCCAAACTCCCACCCCACACTAGTGGGAGGACGTTTGACCCTGACGGATTTAACGTGCTCTAGACCCGCTTACACGACGATTCTTCGGTAGATTCGGGTCTCGCACCTGAAAACCCTCCGGTTCAAAACCGAGACTTTACCATAAAGCCACCGCGGCCCGTAAGAGAAGTTAAATGATGAAGAATTTGCCACAAATTGGGATTTTAAATTTGAATCTTCGAATAATAATTTTAAATTGCATAAAGAATATTACATACAATAAATATTGTACCTGAATATTTGTAAATGAAGTACTACATTAATTAATTAATCATAAATAGCCTTAAGTTTTACTATTTTAGAATATACTATACATCAAAAAGCAGTCGGACACCTTTAAGTTTTACTTATTATTCAGATTCGGCAATTACTTTTATGAATCTATTGTCACATTTGCTGCCATGATGGCTGTTGCGTTAAAAGGCAGTCTATCCACTATGTTTTTGCAAGAACTGCCCGCCCTTCTCTTAAACTGAAATAGGTATGCACTGTCACAGATATGACGTTTAGCGATAAGACGAAGTCAACATTCCAATTCATAGCAGTTTTGTTTTCGGATTTGAGATCTAGACTCTGAACAAGCCAATACAATTTCACATTACCTCTAGATTGTATTCAATAGCATGTGAAGGAAAGATGCTAATAATATTAATAATGCAAATGACTGTTATTTGTGATGTCTAATTCATTGGAATTAGACATCACAATCAATCATTTAACTTCTATGAAATCTTCTTTTAGCTTCTTTTAACAGTTAAAAATCTTCCAGCTCTATACCTATGTCTTCACCTCTTCTTTTAGCTGAAACAGCTATATCTGCATCTATTCTTCTTCTAAAATACTTATATCTTTACCTAATTTTCTAGCTAAAATATCTATATGTTTACCTTTTTTGCTACAATACCTTTATCTTTTTCCTTCTTAAAGATATCCGATTGAAATTATTTACATATCGTAATCAAGCCATATTTCATATGTGTGCATTTAAATATTTCTTCCAATTTGCAAATGACTTGTCTTTGATATTATACACTGGTATATTGTCAAGCATTCTGTAAGTTTAGTGCAATTCAGTAGAAAATCTTACGTGTGATAAATAAAAAGAAAGTGAAAAATTCATAAGTAGATTGCTTATAAAATCTTTTTATCTTCCCAAACATGCGTTCTATTGTTGATCAAATCAATTAAAATGCTGAGCATGGCAAATAAAAACTTGACAAAAGTAACAAATTAACATCAGCTTTACGTGAAACGGGATAAGTACAAATGTTTTATTCTTCATCAATTTCTAGCTGGTCCCTTAAATGTGGTCACAGCCAAACCTTCTTCAAAAAATGTAAGGCACATTCTTTATTCAATCAAATTCACAGGACGCCCAATCTCTCTTGAGAAATTCGAAAAAAATGTATCATTTGGAAAGTTTTAGCATATTCTTATCACATAGTGTATTACGGAGACAAATTAAAAATTTGTCCGGAATTTTTAAAAAAAGACAAAATTCATAAAAAAATAAAGTATGAATTTAGTTAGCGTTTTCTCTAAAATTTTGCAATTAATTTTATTTATATAGATATAAGCAATTATACAGTTTAAAAGATATGGGTTTGAATTTTCAAAAATAATAAAAATTATAAAATTGTGAGCTTATTCAACTTTCTTTATTAGAAATAAAAAAGAGAGAGAGATGCTAATAAAATTGAATAACAGTTATGATTGATAAGAACGAACATTCGCAACTAAAAAATTTTCTTTGTTATTCTTTCCAGCTGTTTACCTTATCATGAAATGTCAATAACACATGCGATTCTGCTAGATTTTCGGAGAAAATGGGTGGAAGTGATTTTATTCTGTCATAATATGGACAGTCTAGAGCGTAGGTATTTTTAGAATTTTATAGATAAAAATCGCCTTAGGTTTTTACTGCTACAGACCAGCAGTTGTCTTGGCTCGTGATCAGAAAATCACGCGTTCTAGTCCCAATATTTTGTGAGTCATTAAGGATTAGGGCTTATATTCTAATTTCTTTCAACTATATTTGTATATATATTAATAAACTTTTTTAAACCAGATTATTGGTCTGACAAGTTTTTCTGAAAACTGTTAAAATTTTAATGTCGCAACCACAATGTAAGCATAACTATTTTAGATATATTTTTCTCAATAAATAGCGTTGAAACAATTAGTCGTACTATTTAAAATGAATTTTTTTAAATCTGCTCTATACATTTTTTTGTTTTTAAATGTCAAATATACAACCTTACATAAAGGGAAATATAAAAAAAATAATTTTTTAAAAATTAATTTTGAATTTATAGGTAATATTGTTTAAAAATTAGTTCATGACTCACTTAAAACAATTAATGATTATACAAATTTCAAAAATAAGAGCTATTTCAATTAAAATAACTATTTATAGCTAGAAAAGAGTTTAATTTTTTTTTTTGTATTAGCATATTTCATATCCCATGAATTATTTAAAAGTAGAACCATACCTTTTTTCATGAGTTACATGCATCACAGCATGACACGTACATAGTTAAATTATAATATATATTGAAGACTTTCTACCCTAGAAATATGAATGGTTATCAAGTCGGATGAAAAGTAATCTAAGCTATTTATAATTCAAAGCTTAATACTAGGATTTATACAAAAACCAACTTTTTGAAAAACACCGGTTTTTGAATTCCATATTTCCAAAAGACCGGTTTTCGATTTTTTTGTACAAAAAAAAAAAAAAAAAAAAAAAAAAAGGGAAAAAAAAGGGAAATTTTTTTTCTATAAGTTATATAAAATAATGAAAAACGAAATCAATATCCACACGCACACACACACACACATACATACATATATATGTATATATACTGATGGAAAATAAATCCCAACACTAGGAAGGAGCTGTGCTGGATAAACGAAATTTGGTAGGCGTGTTTATACATCTGAAAAATGACGTCGATTCAAATTTTGAGCTACGCGCGTAAGTGTGGCGCTAGTAGCGCCACTATGAACATGCAAATGAGGTTTGCTTTAAATAAGCGCTGTAAGGTTCGTGATCGTTATTTACAGTTGAGATTTGACGTAGAGGGTTAATATTAGTTAAGGATGCCTCTGAGAAGACGAAGAAGCCATTATAAACAGCTCACTGCGTTTGAACGAGGTCGTGTTGTAGGGCTACGAGAAGGTGGGTTTTCTTTCCGCGATATTGCTGAAAGACTTGGCAGGAATGTATCCACTGTGCATGAGTATTGGCGGCAGTGGTCAAGGGAAGTTACTGCCTCAAGAAGACCAGGTTCCGGGCGGCCACGTGGTACTACTGAGAGGGAAAACCGTCGTATTCGGCGTATGGCTGTGGCTAATCGTACTGCGTCTGCAGCTGAAATTCGAGCTGCAGTTGGCACCACAGTGACACAACGAACTGTAACAAATCGGTTACTTCAAGGACAGCTTCGAGTCAGACGCCCTGTACACTGCATTTCACTGACACCAAACCACTGCCGTTTGCGACGTGAGTGGTGTCAAGCTAGAGCTCATTGGAGGACGGAGTGGAGATCTGTTGTGTTTTCTGATGAAAGCCGGTTCTGCCTTGGTCGCAGTGATAGCCGTTTGTTGGTTAGAAGGAGGCCAGGTGAACGCCTGCTAGTGACCTGTCTGTGGTCTAGACACACAGGGACTACTCCTGGAGTTCTGGTTTGGGGAGCAATTTCGTATGACAGCAGGAGCACTCTCGTGGTTATCCCACGCACCCTGACTGCAAATTTGTACGTCAGTCTAGTGATACAACCTGTTGTGCTGCCATCCATGAACAGCATTCAAGGGAGTGTTTTCCAACAGGATAACGCTCGCCCTCATACAGCTGTTGTAACCCAATATGCTCTATAGAGTGTCGACATGTTGCCTTGGCCTGCTAGATTAAAAGATCTTTCTCCAATCGAGCACGTATGGGTCATCATTGGACGACAACTCCAGTGTCATCCACAACCGGTATTGGGACAAATGCGTACTAACCACTTTCGTACAGGTCATAAAAGACCAATAAATCACTCTAAGCCCATTGAAAAAAGGGGGTAGGGAGTAATTAGTCTAGGTTTGCAAAAAACATGTTATCTGTTGGCAAGAGTATTTGGCGGGAAAGGGTATTGGCGTTTTATCTAAGTTTTGATGCTTAAACATAAGAAAAAAAGTTTTGTCTCTATGTGTACGAGGTATGCTGGCTCTCAACACACCATACCGTTTAGCTACGAAATTTGGCAAATATTTACTTTGAAGGATAGAAAAGTGATTTTTTAAAAATTTAATTAAAAAATAAAAGAAATATTGACTTTATTTTCGTTATAACTTTCTAAAAATTTACAGTAAAAAAAACAGTTTTTACAGCATTATAAAATTTAAAAAATGCGTATAAAAACCGTACGCAGGAATATTTTCTCATGTCTTATACCTTATTGTTCAGAATATATATATATATATATATATATATAAGACGGACAGACAAATAGATAACTGGACGACAAAGGTGGTAAATTTAAAGTGTACGACGAAATACATCAAGAACGCTTGCATTACTACGCTTGAATTCTCTGAATTATTCATTCACAGTCTAAGTATGCTAAATATAGTTCTCAAATAAAAATCAATAAATTTTAAAAGAAAATGTAAAACAGAAATTCCATTCTAAAAAATTACGCCTAAACTCAATTATTACCATCACAAACGATTCTAATTGTTTTAAGAGAAGCTGATCATTTAAATGTACATTTCAAACGATTAATAGTACATAAGTCAATAAAGAATTTAACAATTGATAACTTTCCTACTATTTGAAATTAAATCTGTTCAAAGCTTTTGAACTTCTGGGAATCAAATACATAATACATAGTAAAAAATTTGGAGGGAAAAGGTTGTTTCGAGATTTGCATTATCACAGGACCCCTGGAAGGTTTAAAATGGCCATGAATTCTTCTGAAATTAGAAATAATTACACTACTTAAAATATGGTTAAAAAACGCATAGATAATCAGTAAAAATTTCAATAATGGTGTAGGTTTATATTGTTCAAGGGTAAATTACCAGAGCTTCATTTAATACTATTGTTAATGGCTTATTTTACATACAGGAACGATCTATAAAAAAAAATTAAAGTTTATGAAGAACATATACTGCATATATTAATGTAAATTTATTACTACGTACATTAATGTAAATATTTTTTTAAATTCTGTTTTATATTTTATCAATAGATTTGTAATTAGGGTTTAATAAATAGTGTCACTAGAAGAAAATTAAATTTGAATTCAGCTAATATCACCTACAAATTTTCGCAGATAAAAAGTATCAGTTGGCAAAATATTAATATACTTCTGATTTAGTAAGCTATTTATTTTATGCACCGTGTAATAACAATATTTCATATATAAAATTCAAAGTCGTATAATGAACAAATAATTTATCTTTATCTGAGCAGATTTTTCATTTAAATGTAACAGCATTGAAATTAAATCTACAATGATAAACAGAAAAGTTTAAATTTGTAAAAGAAATATATAGCACGGAAAATTAACATTCGTAGTTGGAATCTTTTCTCACTGCTTACGTCATTTCAAGATTTTTTTTATAACTATTCCCATCTTGCAAATAATTTCAATGCTTTTAACACCATTTAATTGTACTCCATACTTAAGAAACAATAATTTTTTTAAAGTTCCTATATTTAAGTAACATACATTTCAGTGTTCAAACTTACTAAATTAAACAAACGAATCAAGAAGAAATAAAATAAAAACTATAGAAACCAGAATTCTTTTGTTTAATGCAAATCGTTATATTCATGTAAAATAATTCATTTACCAAAATCTAGATTATTGTTCCAAAGTCGATATAGTATTTATATGAAAAAAATATCGTTGGTCATTAATTTTTATCATATTTTTTGAATAAACTCCTTGAAAAGCAATTCATGCTTCATAAAAAACCAAGAGGAAAGTATCGCATGAAATGGTATTAAACAACATTAAGTATTCGAAATTTTGTTAAGTATGTTAACTCTCGCCAAATCTGACACTTTCAGATAACGTTTAAAATGTTGCAGCCTCTTCTAAAACTCATCCTTTACAGTAACACAATCCCATTGTAAACGGGACCATTGATTGACAGTTTTATGACTCGTACGCAAATGACTCGTACGAAAGAGTCATACAACCCTCCAAGTGTGTATCATTCCTTCCTACCGCAAGGGTTGTATTGTATGACCAAAAGGGGGCTTCTTTTCTCTTCAGAGCCTTGCTAGATAGCGGTTCAGAATCCAGTTTTGTAACTGAAAATGTAGTAAATATTTTAGGATTGCAAAGAAAGAATGCTAGAGTGTCGCTGAGTGGAATTAGTGGGGTTCAAGCAGGAACCACACGTGGCTCAGTTAATTTAAAAATTGGGTCCAGATTTAATGAAGAATGTTTAACACTTAATGCATTTATTTTAAATAAGGTCACTTCTCAAATCCCAGTTGAGAATATTAGCATTAAAGAATTAGATTATTTGAAGGGGATCCCTCTGTCAGATGAAGATTTTTCAAGACCATCAGAATGTGATTTAATTTTGGGCTCTGATTGCTTTTCCTCAATTCTTCGTAATGGAAAAATCAGCGGGTCTGAAGGGCAACCAATTGCGCAAAGCACGATATTTGGTTGGGTTGTCGCTGGTCAGATTCAAAGAGATTCCATTTCATCCTTGTACTCGCAATCACATCTGATTTCCGTAGAAAATGATTCCAAAAAGGAATCTATGTTGCAAGATTCCGAAGGTGTTCTTTCCTGGTTGTCTTCACCTCCTCGATATCGGAAGCCATTTGTTGCCACCAGGACTTCAGAGATCTTGGGCCTCATCCCTCGAAATAGATGGAGGTATGTGCCATCTAAGGAAAAACCAGCTGATGTAAGATCTAGACGTTTGTCTCCTAACTCTCGAAGTAGATGGATGTATGTGCCGTCTAAGGAAAATCCAGCAGATGTAAGATATAGACGTTTGTATCCTAAGGATCTGCTAGACTGTCGCCTATGGTGGGAGGACCCTACTTTCTTATCATCCGAGG
>JAPMOQ010049656.1:5303999-5318195 GCA_026543055.1 Argiope trifasciata | reverse complement strand
TTTGTTGACTCAGGAAATGGGTTTTAATTATTTTAATGCTTTTATGGTTGTATATATATATACTTACAAAAGAACAATTGAACAATTTGTTCTAATCTAGGTTAAATATTTGCTATTTACTCAATATACGAAGATTGAAGGTCTTTAAAGTTTAATGAAAGGAATTAATGGAAAAAGTTCTCCATCAATTCGGAGAAAAACACCACCAAACGCTAACAGAGTGCTAGCCCTGGACAGATACTCCAGGGGGGAGTGTAAATAGTGCCGCAATCCAATAAGTCTCTTCTTCAAAGCAAGACCAGCTCTTTATCTCTGCCAAAAGCCGGCCTCCTCAAACTCCATTCGTCCACGTCTGTTCTCCATCGGCCAATCGCCCAGCAAAAATTTCACTCATTTGTGGCACCAGTCTTTCGTGCTGTGAAACTGTCCATCAATGGCGCGTCCTAGCAATGTTCTGCTCTGGAACACGTGTCAATGATATTCCTTCACAAAGGGACCATCCGGCATCCAAATGTTGGACATTTCTTATCTTTCAAGATGCTACAGGTTTCTTCCTCACAACGAACTCCAAATGTGGTCTTCAGCTGAATAACTAATGGCTAAAGGCAAACCCTCACTCTGCGATAAGAAAGACCACCCAACCTATGGGAGGCGTTAACAAGTGTGGCACAGCTGTCTGGAAATGCCACTTCTTGTGAATGGGACAGGGGAATGTCACAGTCTAAGCTCATAAATTTAGAACATTAATAAATGACAATTTTCTTCAAATACAATAAAATTTCGCGTTATTGTATAGATTATGTATCTAATTTTACGGGGCAATAATAAAGGCCAATTTCGTTCATTGGTTTTTGTCAGCGCTGGAACGCCAATATAAATGGTTCTATCATCAAATAAGATAGATGTTTCACATTTGTTTATAAAATCATACAAAATGTTATAAGAACGGAATACTAATCGCAAATTCTGCTAAAGAAATATTTCATCTGTTTATTAGAACGAAAAACTTTTTTAAATCAAAATTCTAGATTGTCAAAGAAAAAGCATATCAGGATGATACACAGAAATCAATAGGACCCATTATGAATTGTAATAAGAAACAAAAACAAATCATTACTTTAGGAAACATATTTTAACCATGATTACGGATCCAATCCACTTAAAATTTTTCTGTCTGTACCTCACGTATTTATGATTTTTATTTTGTTCCTTTGAGTTTTGACACAAAAATACTTTTCCTTTTTAATGCACTTATGAAAACGCTTTGCCTTTGTTTTTGCATTTATGATTACTTTATACTTTATAGTTCCCATGTAAACGTTGCAATGAGTTCAAATTTAGCCAAAAGGCGAATTTTAAAAATGTATGCGTATAAGCTAATTCTCGCGGTTTTGTTTACTTCTAACTATTGGATATAAATCTATTTAGAGAGATTGCGTCACGATGAATCTAATTGGCAAAGATATTCTTCATTTCAACATTATTAAAATTCGCAAAAAATATTCAAGCATATGAGTTCGCAGCCATCATAACTCATTTTATATGTGTCAGATTTTTTAATAGATTCACTTGTAATAGTTTATTACTAGTTTCTTACTTATTTAATAATTGTTGTTTTATTTGATTCGTTTTTTCATAAATATTTTCATACTAAATGATATGGAAAATATTAATGTTCATAAACTAAATCAAAATTTTAAAAAAGGCAAATGTTTTTGGTAAAACAAAATCATTCTTAATGTCCTATGTTTCTAAAAGCAATTATTTTTGAATTTAACTTCCATAGCTTACCCCTATAGCAATTATTAGTAACGAGCAAAAATAGCTCCCTCCTTGTCTTAAATTACATTCTTAACGTTACATTAAAAAATAATTCAATGAAAAAGATTTTTTCAAAAGGAAATGCGGATGCATGATAGTCGAATTAAAATGCCGTCTCCTTGTAACCTACCTTCATTAATGGAGACCTTATTGATCAACTGGGCAAGAGCAGATTAGGATCGTTTGAAATCTGCATTACCTAAGAGTCCTTAAAGGGCTTAATCTGACGTGCTTATAAACACAGATTTTGCTTATACTATTAATAAATATACCTTTTTTTTCTTTCGATGACAGAAAATTTGGCTGGACATTTGATTTAAGACTTAAGATGGCTTATAGGTTTCTAGGCAAGTTGGCAATCTGGCCAGTCCCTCATTCCACTGTACAATATCGACTCAATGTTGTGGACTGTGGTCTCAATACACCCCAGGTAGCATAATAATATTTTATTATTATTCCATAATATTTTATTACATTATGCATGACAGGGACTTCTAAATACAGTTCCAAAACATTTTATAATAATGTAACAATATTTACAAAATTCTAAATTTTCAAAAATATTTTAAAAGTATCAACATGAAAGCGTTAATTTGAATTTAGCACATCACTTAAGTTGCGCTATTACTTCTTTAAAAATTCCACTGGGATAATTATTCTCCAAGATACTGAATCTCTACACAATGAAATGCAATAAAAATGATATTATAAATTTTACATTTATAGACGCAAAACAATATCAGTTTAAATCGATCTACTCGTCAAATGTTGAAATTACAGCATTGTTTTCATTGTATTGTATTATATGAAATGCTATCATCTGTTAGAGGAAAGAATAAGTTTACTTCTAAAAAAAGTTTTCGCTTTGATTTTGAAAATTTCCTTTTTCTCCCTCAAAATTTTAAGAATGTTTAGTTTTTCCAGCAACTATTAAAAATTCAATCTTATACTTCAATACAGCAAAAATACGTTTTCCAATATCTCAATGTATTGAATATATTGAAATCTCTCAATATATTGAAAGCGTAATAAAAATTAACTTTTGTGTCATTACTTTATACGGAAATTATTAAATCCTCACAAAATTTTTATGTTTCGACAAACTATACAGAGATAAAATTTGTAACCCACGTTTTACAAATAATTGTGCCTTTAAATAAAATAGAAATCTTTATTCATAAAATAAACAAAAAAAAAAGTAAATGACTTCAAAAAATAGGTGTTTCTTTTAGTAGAAGTTATTTTTGTAACTATTTAAGAATTGTCTTCCTCAACAAATCTTCATTTCGAAGGAAATATCAATTTTAAGTTACATTACCAACCAGAAGTTCCAAAGAATTAATTTAAATGGAATAGATTATTCAGAAAGAGATTTATTATATGTATACCATTGCATTTAGTGAGTGCAACTCCAATATTGTAAAAAAAAAAAAAAAAAAAAAAAAACCAGTGCTATATTAGTTTTTTTTTTTTTTTTTCAAATATCGCAATATTATGAATATCATAAGCTATTTTGAAAGAATGATTAAGCGACACATGCACTGCTTTATCGGGGAGCATTTTCAACAATTCGAAAAAAAAAAAAAAGTTTGATACCTACTTATTTGCTTAATTGAGTATTACTTGTGATTTTCCTGCTGTTCTCTTTGAAATGAGATTCAAAAGATGTAGCGGATCCTTTTAAGGAGCGATGTATGCTACAAATGTGGTTTGTGTAACATTTATATGAAATAGTTTGGGCTTCTGACAGTTGTGTAATGAAATGGATTCGGTATTGTCTTTGGCCTTCCATGTCTTCCATGAGGATCGAATTCAATATGGAAATAACACATTTCAACTATACATATTTTAAAAGATATTTTTCAAAATGCAAAAAAAAAAAATTGAAACTTATAAGACGATTTATTTGACAAGAAGTCTCTAAGTTATAATGAGATAAGTTACACGTGTTGATCAGTCTTTTTTCTTCAAGATATTCATTTGCGAAAACCTTTCATAATTTTCTTTCGAAAAATTCGATACATTATTATTTGTTCTTTTTTGTCATTTCCATGAACTTTGCAGAGTTCAATTGTATAATGTAATGAAATATATATACATGTATGTATCTCCTCTATGTTATCCAATAGCTTTGCAGCTACTGTACGACAAGAGTTCAACAAAGAAAGGGGTGGGGGATAACAAGCAAGGCCAGTAATCTATGACCTCACATCCTTTCTCATTATATATCAAGTTGCGAACTGAAGTGAAGGAGTAAAAAATTCCTGACGTTACAGCTTTTATATAGAAAAGTCGTGGGTATAATTTTATGTACTGCAGCTTCGTGAAAATTTTGTTATATTATTTGTTTATAATTGCTTTAGTCCGACGTAAATTGTTCTACAATTTCTTCTGTAGTGTAATATGATTAATGAATCCAATGAAAATGGAAAGGGTCTAGAACAGCAGGTAAGAATGGAAATAAGTTACCCCTCGATTGTAATCGTCGTCATAAAAAAAAGCTTTATCTCGGAAGATTTCAGGAAATTCCCTTCATTTATGTAAATGCTATATTTCAAAGTTTCGTGACATCCAAACAGTTTTAAGTAGTTGACCTATTTAAATTTTGAAGAGATGGCTGAGATTATTTTTAAAATTCGGTTGCTATTTTCCTGTATATTTAAAAACTTGTTAAAAAAAGTTAGGATAAAATTGTTTATTAACTTGAATATGGAAACATAATACTTACTATCCGGTTTTCTTATTCTATAAAGGAAATAGTTTAGTAATATAAATTAATTTTGCTACTTCTAGCAGATTTTTTTATAATTGAAGGACTGTTTTTCCGTGTTATTTTAAGCCGTGTCATACTTTTTTTTATATAGATTTTTTTTAAGTTTTGAATTACATGATCAACTTTACTATGTTTTAATGGTTAATGTTATTTGGCATACTTATAGAACCATTCTTGATTTTCACACATTATTTTGTTTAAAACTGCTTGTTTAATACGTTTTTAAAAATTGCCTTAATGGGTTTCTATAACCTTTTATCTACTATAATAGTGTGATGTTCTGTTATTTATGTTAGAAAAATAAGATAATATTAGTTTGTAAATATTTAAGCTTTTTAGAATAACCTATAAACATGTATATATAGTTGCTTTTTCTGTTATGTTTACTTTATAGATTTTATTTTTTCTTCTGAATTATTTATTTGAATCTGAAAAGTTAATTTAAAGAAAATTTCCATTTGTAATGGTTTTATTTAGGAAGTCATTTTCGTTTAAGATATTAGAATATTTTTAATAGATCATTAATAATAATTATTATTTTTATAAATATAATTATAATTTTATAATAATAATTATTATTATTATGTTCAAAACTCTAGCTCTGAGTGAGCAATTTTTATTGTTAATAGTAATAATAAATTTAAACTTTTTGATATATTGATTGGTTTTAAAATTAAGAATTATGTATGTACTTGTGATTTTCTTAAATGTCATATTTGGAAATCATTTTTATTTTCAAGGGTTGGTCATCTTGAATAATATAGTACAGTTGTGAATGAAATTTTGTGCAATATATAAATTAATTCAAAATTATGTGAAAGTCTATAAATAAATTATTCTTAAGTTATATAATTTATCCATTATTTTGTAGTGACAGAAATTTGTTGCTTTTATTAGTTTTATTTCTTTATAAACAAATTTTGAGTACATTACATAACAGGAGTAATTAAATTGCATTTCAATATGGGTATCATCTTTATTTAGAAGTTTCTTTGTAATAAAAATACTATTAAATAGAGAATATTGCATTTATCTTGTTCAATTTTGAATTGCCTTAATCAGATTCCGATTCATGGTTATTTTGGAGAAAGCAATATTTTTCAAACTTGCAGATCATTTATATACATGCAAAAAAAATTATATTTTAATTATTCTTCTATATAATATTTCTATAAAAAAGTTGAAATTTAAGTAACACATTCTAAATTTTAAAAAATTCTTAAGGAACTATTTTATATAACTTCCAGACACTCACCAACTGAAAAAAACCACCCTGTCCTGCTATTTAACAATTTATTGTATTCCACAGACTCAAAATTATGGTATCATTTCATAGATGATGTCAAATACACGAAAGAAATGTAATTGCACAAATTATATAGCATGTTGTTCCACACTAGCTTGTGAAATCGTATAATTTTGTACACTTCCAAGATATGTAATTGATTCCCAAGAAAAATCATTTCTTTTTAACCCTTTACTTACTGACAGTACTTGAAAGTACCATTTCAATCCGGCTTATATCTTTGCTGTGGGACTGTTTTTGCCGATGGTATTCTAAAGGACACGGAGAATGTAACCAGAATAGCATGAAGCTAATACCAACTTAAGTATGAATTAAAGATATTTAATCAATAATTAAATTAATCAAGATATTTCTGTTGATAATATTTTTTTTCTTGTGTTCCCTGGGATTATTCTGCAAAGGAAACTAACCTATTGGTGCGAAAATGAAGTTGATGAATGGATGTCAACATAAATCAGTAAATAAAGGGTTAATGTTCTTGTATTAATTCTTGTCTAAGAAATATTCATATCTTCTCTTTGTATTAATATGGAGTTGATAGTTTGCTCATTAGAATTTGGGTTTTATTACAAATGATCCTCTTTTATTTTATTTTTTGTCAACAATACTTGAACTGAAAAGGAAATAAATGGATATTAGCTTCTTAAAATTTAGCAAATGCTTCAATCATATTTAACTAATTTTTATATATGGTTTTGGGTATAAACTTTGTTGAGAAAATTTATATTGGAGCAAAATTAGTGGAAGTTAACCAGAACAAAAGCATGTCTGTACTGTGTATTTTACTATAAAATATATTTATAGTCGGCACTGTGCTAAAAATAAGTAAAATATTTTTGGTATGAATGTTTTTCCTGATTTTTTTTTGCATGTTATGTTTATAATGGCACTTATCATTGACAAGTCCACTGACTAAAGAGGCATTGTAATTTAATCCAAATTTTTTGCATCTGTTTATTCAGTAGCGCCATCTAGGGCCAAGTGTACAAGTTAGCTACTCGCTCATCACAACCTTTTTTACGGGGTGGATTTCATGTGCACATCCAAAGATTGTAATTTAAACCTGGATCAGAGAACAATCACTTCTGAACTAGTACCCCCAGAGGTATTACTCTAGACATTGAGGACTTTATGACCAGTACAGATTTATATATGTGCCAGCTACCACCATATGTGAAGCTCGTTGGTCATTAGAGTTCAGACTTGCAACCTGAGGGATGCGAATCCAATGCCTACCAACCAGGCTACCCTGGCTGGAATGTTATGTTCATATTTGCACTCTTTACTGCCAATATAAATAAATGAAAGAATACTTGAGAACTTGGATCAATACTCGTAAGAAATATTGAAGAATTAAAATTCCCATTTATATATATATAATCACAAAAATTAAGTTAAACCCTTTTTTTTTAAATTAAAATTTTGGAGATTTAAGGGTTTATAACAACAATTTTATAAGAAATGCCTTAAATTTTTTTTTAATTCGAAAATAATTTTAAAAAACAGTTTTTATAATGGATCTTTAAGCATTAGTTGTTAGGTAGAAAAAGAAAATTTAGAAATAATGATGAATACAAATATTCTCACAAATGGACTAATGGCAGTAAATAATTAGTTTAATATGAATTATACCTTACAATGACTTTCCATTTAGCTCGTCAATGTTTTTAGTCCTCCTGTTATTAAATAATACAATGATTTGATATTGGGTTTTATAAATATGTTTCCGTTTTAAGTTTCGTACGACTGCATTGATTTTTTAATAGTTAATCTGACAGTGTAAGATATAATTTCAATCTTCATATCTTTAATAAATTTTACTGTACTTTCGACTAAAAATAAAATTTTCTGAAATCTATGCTAATATTATAAATGTGAAAGTTTGGATGATTGTTACTCAATCGTGGCTGAACGGAATTGGATGAAATTTAGAACAAAGATGGATTACAGTCAGGAATAGAACATAGGCTACTTTTTATTCCAGTTTATTGAGTGGTTAATTTTGTATTTATTAAAAAACTTTTGCACCAAAAAGCCAAGGCCAAATTCTGCCAAATATGAGCAAGGCTCCATCCCCCCCCCCCCCAACATTTATCAGGTTATGCTTAGCAGAATTTCGACCGATTATTTCAAACTATTCTATTTATTTTTTTAGTGTTTGATGTATTTAAAATCAAATGTTGTTAATTAATCGATCATTCAGTCTGATTCTGAAGTACTTTTAAACTAAAAGTTAACAGAGTAAATGAAATAAAAAAAAAATTCTAATCTGCATTGCATTACCCCAACTGGCATCGGGCATGTGCGTTACGCCAAGTGGTGTTTAAAGTTCAAGCATGATTGTTGACAACTGTGTTTTCAATTAAAAGTTTAAAAAATATGTGTATTATATTGTTGTATCAATCTCAATAGACAAATAAAATAGACTTGACTTCATTTTAAAGAAACATGGACTTGATTTACTGTTTTATTTTACTACGGGTATACAATGTTAATAACTTGATTTAACTGTTAGTTGTGTGTTTTTGTTATGAAATTGTATTTATGTTACATATTTTTGTCGTATATCCTTATATTTTTAAATGTATCGTTTTCTGGTTAGATTTTTTTTATTTGTCATTATTTGATAATTTTCGTACGTATACATCAAAATTTCCATGCGATTTGTGGTAAATAGCTAGTTGTTTAGTATTTTTGATTTTACAAAACTGTTTTCATATATATATATAATATTAAACACTTTGGAAATTAGAGAAGGATGCATAAAATAAATACTTGCAAAGTATTTGTTTAATTTTTAAAAAGTCATCCTAATTTTTTGATAAATAGAAATGGCATTTGTGCTGCTTGAATTTAAAATTCAAGATTGTAACCATATAACTTATTTAATTTTATTCAATGATTTTTAGTTTTAATTGAAGTTTATAGCTAAATTCTGTTTGGATATAAATGAGGTATTTGACTCATATTTATTCCTCTCTTCCACCCAGTTATTAACTTTAGAGAAATTCTATTTCGAATCCCTTAAGGAACAATGGAATAGTGTTTTTCACCTTTGAAAAAATTCTTAGTAAACTTAATGCTTTTTTTACCATAAAAATTATTTTAACAGATATTTGAATGTTTCTTATATATTTTTTTAAATTGTAATGACATTTTAAATTAATTATAATGTCTTAAAAATTTATGCATTTTTTGCGGATAATGTAATTTTATATTTCTTGTGAAAAAATCACTTTTTAAATAAATACTTTCTTCAGAAGAAGTCTTTAAAATTAAATGGATATATTTCCAAAAATTGATTTATTACAAATACAATGTCCTTACTAATTATTGATTTTAAGTTTGTTAGAAAGTTGAGGGTAGCACATTTTTAATAGATTTTATATAAATAGTTATTAACTAATGTTTTAAATGTATGGCAGGTACTCTGAAATTTATAGTTATATATATGGCAGCACGATAAAATAAAACTTCCACAATTTTTTTTAGAAATGCAGATTATTTGTAAAAAGAAAATCACAAACCTGATTTTATTTAAACAAAATTTATAAAATAGGTTCCTATTTTTTGTAACTAAAGTTAAGGCAAAATCATTGTTTTTCTTTTTGAACAAAATTTACATCGTTCTTTCAATGTCCCAACATCTTAGCTGTTATTAAAAACTTTCCAATGGTATGTGATTTGTATTGCTTGTGTAGGTTGCTGAATGTATTCAGTTAAAATTTTGTATTGTTTCTCTTAGTAGTTTTATTTACAACTGAGGAAAGGAGATAATTTCAAGTGAATTTTCACTAAGTTAAATGCTTTCCAATGGGCTTTGGAATCTGGTTTCTTTACAAATGGTTACTTTTACATGGCTACAGACGTGTATTGTCTACGAAAAACTCTGGAGGATGGCTTCATAGATAAAATGCTGATTGTCATTTTTTTCTGAAATACTAAAGCAGAGTTGGATTTAAATTGTTTAACACATTGACTGCCAACTATGAGAACTCGTAGATTGCATTCTTTTCTAGGACGCCAACTACGAGTTATTACGTGCTGCGTTTATTTGTTTTTTTTGTGCAGTTACAAATAAACTCTTGGAATCTCAGTGCTCATATTGATAAATGGCTTCTGGGTTGCATCTCAAGTTCTTATTTAATACTCTGAATTATATATATATAATATATATAAATTACACTATAAAATTTTTTGAATTAGAAATGGTGAAATTTATTTTGGATCTAGTGTATTTTTTCCCTTTTTTTTTTGTAATAATGATATTAACTGTGGAGTTGAATATAGACCAGTTGTTTCTGAATTTTTCCATTTTACTTGAATTAATTTGTTGGGTAAAACTTAAAAATTGTTGGATGTAACATGTTAATGAACTATTTGCTTTTATTGCAGGTAGTTTAATTTTTTAATTGGCTCGGACTCATTCTGTGTGACGTTGAAATCTGAAGGGAAATAGCCGAGAGTCATTCAAGAATTTTTATTAGCTTTTTGATCCTAATTATAGAATATCTTCACATTGTGTTTGCAAATATGTCTAATATTATGTACATAGCGTCATTAAAAAAATCCTTAAAAACTGCTTATTTTTTATGGCCTTTAAAAGTACTTATTTTTTTACCCTGATCGTTATATTTTATTTTGGATGAAAAATCTCATTTCACCATGCTAGATCTGTCCTATTGTTGACTATAAGTGGAGCTTTGTATTAAAGTAAAAGGAACTACCTTTTGTTTACATATTTAATAAAATTAGCACGAGTTTTATATTTGTAACCTTTTTTCAAAGAAATGGAGTGCTGATGAAGTGTCAGTATAACCTTTTCATGTAATATTAGCTTTAGTGTAATTAAATAATTTACAATATATGATGAAAGTATTTCAATAAGATTCTTCAAATAAAACGTCCATGAAAGAACGTTTTTAGTTCCAACGATGGTGAAAATATTCATTAAATCCTTATACTAAGTTAAGGTTGGTGTTTATTTTTCTCTAAAGCTGCTTATAAAAGGCTTATATTTTAAAGATAAAATTAGTCTACTTACCCTGTGTTAGACTTTAAATTTATAAGTTCGTAACTGTTCTTTGTGAGTGTGGGAAAATATAAGTAGAATAATAAAGTGTTTCATATTTAATGCTATGAAGCTTTTATTTTCTTTTATACCATCTGGCGAGAAGGTTTAAAGTATAATGGAGTTTGTTAAAATATTTTGTCTTTGAATTTACCACAAAAATAAATGTATAAGAAAGACACCTTCATTTGGTAGAAGGGGTAATTTTAGCTTGATGTTGAATTTGTTTTGTTTTGAAAAAGCCATATCGTTTTATGAAGAGACTATCCTAATTATAAAATAAAATGCGTATTTTAAATTGAAAAAAATAGACAATCTATATAAATAAAAATGAATGTTCGTCTGTATGTCTCCTATGTGTTTCTAAACCATCTGGTTGCAATGAAAGTTGGTCAGCTTACACCTACAGGATGTTGATAGGGATAGTACAATTATCTAAAATTAAATAAAAATTTGAAATTCAATCGCATCTATTTACCAAGGTTTAATCTCTAAATAACTGGCCGAGGAGAGAATAGATTCAGTAGAAATGCTGAATCCAAGTTAAAGATTAATATTTTGTAGATAATCCGCAAATGTCATTCAATTCATTCACAGAGGTAATAACTTTATTACAGATTATGCGAGAAAGTTTTGGAGAGAACCATCCTGGTTTTTTTTATTTTAATTAAATTTTAGCATTTTTTTGCAGTAACTACTAAAAATATTGTAGTATAATTTTGTACCATCTTAATTTTCAAAAATTATCGTTTCAACTATATTAACGATTTTATGGTATATATTTTCTATGTTAAATCATTTAAAAAAAAAAACATTTTAATCGCATATTCTAATATTAAACTTGGGAATTCTGTACTAATATAAAACGAATCTTGAAATACAATAAATAGTTTCTTTCAATACCATTTTGAAGCCAGATTTACAATTTTAAAAGAATACACAAATCTAATACATAAAAATTAATATTTCTTAGTTCATATTTTATATACTGTTGTACCATTTGTCCTATTTCAATAAAACATTGTCAAGTTATTGATTGGTTGCACTTTTTTCAGAGGCAGCAATGTGCCAGGTACCAGCTAGTAGTAAAAGAAAGTGATTATTTTAATTCTATATTTCATCATCCTTTTCTATCCTAAAATAAAGCGTTCATTATTATTTTGTCTAGTTGAAAATATTTTGAATAGAAAAATTGTATGATTTCTAAATTAATATAAAAGTGCTGGCATACTGCCAAAATTCATCTATTTTCACGAATAAATAATTTTCTTTAAATAAAGGCTTTGTGTGTGTGTGTGTGTGTGTGTGTATACTTAACTCTTTCATTACTAATTGAACCCGGCCATTTTTTCAAATTTTATACTAATGTACCAGTTTTTATTTCAAAGAATAGATGTGAGAGATAAAGCAAATGATAACCTTGTAGGTAACTCATTTTGCATCCTGCGTCTGAAACGGAAACTGACCTATCGGGATAGAAATTGTACAACTGTTTGGGGTAGGTCAGTAGTAAAAGGATAAATTGAATTTAAATATTTTTGGGATTTCAACAATGTAGCTGTAAGTTCCATCATGATGATAACTTTAAATAGGAATTTCAAACTCTAATTTAATAAAATAAATATTGTTAAAATATTTTAAATTTTATTAAATATATAAAATGGGTTTTTTGTTTTTATACACTATTCAAAGATGTCAAAATTCATCTTGAATTTAAAAAATGATACAAATACAAAATAATGCCAAAAACATCTCAAAATAATAAAATTATAAATGGTAAAATAGAATATCTGAAAGCTATGTTTACTAATATTTTTCCTGTTTTAAATAATCTGAATAAGAAATTAAAAATGAAATGTGCTATTTAAAATTAGTGTTAATTATTGATGCTGAAATTGTGAGGATTCTTACTGTAGATATAATATTTATGGATGAAACATTTATTTTAAATACATTGCATTAATGGATAGTTTTCATGGATCACCACAGGCAATGGAGTATACAATAATTGTTTTACTTAAGAATACTATTTGCTAAAAATATACTGTTTGAGTTTGTAACTCTTGGATTTGTTTGTTTACAGTACTTGACAAAATATTTTTTTCAGTTCAAGAAGAAATGATGAAGCTAGTGCAATTACCCTACCCTTAATTTTAATAATTTTTAAAATGGTTGCAAACAAAAATCTAATTTTAAAAAAATTTAGATTACAATTATTTGTATAATTTCTGAAAACATATCAATAGTTTTTTGCTTTTAATCAGTTTAAAATTGGAATGAAGTTATTTATTTTTGAATTTAAAAAAATATGGTTTGAAGTTATTGTACCTTGCCAAATTTTATTTGTTGGTGTAGTATATTCTGTTTAATTTTATTTTCTTTCAAACTGAAGAACTTTGTGACTAAAAAGACTTTCAAACACAAATTTTACACATTTTTAATTGTAAAATAAAGTGTAGTATTAATTTTGTTTAAAAAAATTAAATTTTTTAAAAAAGAGCGAAATCAAATAAAGATTGAATTGTATGTATATAGCTTATAAAAATAATCAACTGAAATTTAATTTTATAGTGTAAAATTTAGTGAAACTCTGAAGGGGGGGGGCATTCAATTTTATCTGTAGATTCAAAACCAAGAGCCTTTTAGATTAGTAAACCAGTGTTTTATAATACCACTGAATGGTTGTCTTGTATATAGATTTAGTTTCCTTCTTTTGGGCTGTCCATGTTGTAAAAAATTTTTTATTAATTTCTGTAAATATTTTATTCATTAGTATTGTATCTGAAAATAATGCCCTCCCTCATTTTTTTACCCACTCACTATTGTTTGTTGTTATTAGTTTGTGGAATTTTGTAGTATTTTTGACTATATAGTTGAATAGCTTGATTTTCTTGTATATAGCATTTTGTTTAATTGCATTGTTAATCAAATTAATATTTGGTGGGAAAATTAATACTTATTAAATAAACCGGATATTTTTCAAAGTTATTATTAATGGATCTGTAATCATAGATCCACACATATTTAACTTTAATGAAGGTGATATAAAGTATTAGTATATAGCTGAGAAAACTATGTTAAATACTTTTGTTTGAACTAGGAGAAAATTCTAATTCAAGCTTAGATTTTGTTACTTTACAATTTTTGCGATTGTAGTATGAATGAACAACTAATTTGATATATTAAAATATATATATATATATATATATATATATATATATATAT
>JAPMOQ010049656.1:5264072-5303599 GCA_026543055.1 Argiope trifasciata | reverse complement strand
ATATATATATATATATATATATATATATATATATATATATATTTGCTTTTAAATGTGTCATATTTTGATTTGAACTGGCATTTCTCGTGTTTCCATTTTTAACAAGTGATGAATAAAGTAAGTACTTAATTGCTGGATAATGGGAAAGGGGAATTATCTATACAGTGGGTCCCTCCCCTTTTTTTGTAAACAAGATTATAGGTTTAATGCATACAAAGAAAAAAAAAAGACTGCTCTGTTTGTAAGTGAAGCATCAGGGAAAGTAACTTTTAAGAAAATAGATGTTTTTTTAAACTGTCATTCTTTGATGAAGCAGTTCAGTGTAGCCTTTATTTTCCCTCTATAAAATTAACCTGTTTAAGGTTCTTTCAAACACAGAGGAATCTGCCTATTTATCAAATGATTTTTGTGAAGGCACTCATGTAAAGTGTATTTATTATTAAAATAAATACTAGAGCATGCATTTTTAATTAATGTATGTTTTTGCATTATTTAATATATGTTCATCATTCTTGAGTGGAAGACTGACTACAGAAAATATTTTGTACACATTTAAATATTATAGAAAATCTATTTTGATTTTTTACTAGCCCTTTTTGATACTGTAAGTTGAGCTAGGAACATGAGCATATTGCTATGTAGTTTCTTTAGGCAATAATCAGCGGTAATATTTTCTGAATTTTTAAGATACGAGATTTTTGTAATTGTAGCTATCTTAGTTTAAATTAAGAATTGCAAAAACTATTAATATTGCAGTTACTTCTTTAAAATATACGAACTGGATTTTTTAAATTTATATAATATAATATAAAGCTAGATATTCAATATAATGTTACTTGCTTTTATTTTTTCACAACAGTTTAACTTGTCTTCCCTCCATTTTTGTTGAGTGATA
Source organism: Argiope trifasciata (assembly GCA_026543055.1). Taxonomy (NCBI): domain Eukaryota; kingdom Metazoa; phylum Arthropoda; class Arachnida; order Araneae; family Araneidae; genus Argiope; species Argiope trifasciata. The sequence goes on along the minus strand of JAPMOQ010049656.1, from coordinate 5,302,704 downwards.
AGCATGGTCACCTAAACTCTTGTTATAGGTTTAATTGTACATGAATCTATTTTTATAGACTTATGAATACTAAAATTAATAATGAAAAGGCTTTTTTCATAACTTTTTATTTAGGTGTATTTGATGTAATTAGGTATGATTTTTAAAATTTTATGACCTTGATTTTTCATGTTAAGCGTTTTTCAGCAAGTCCTTTTTCGATAGAATGCTGTATATAAGATGTGCTTCTTAACATTAAAAAAAATATCAAATGAGTTCATATCTGAATATATGTTAATAGACCTTATAATCCATATTTTATATTAGAGTATCAATATAGAGGAGGGGTCCTTACACTTTAATTTTGTATTACTTTCACATATAGATAGATGACTATAAGAAGTTCTTCATTTATTTCGTAAAAAAAAAACTAAATCATGCTATATTTATTTGTGCTTCAAAGATTTTCTTCATTTAATCTTCTATTTATTTTACAGTTTGCTGGTCTAGACTTAAACTCCACCAGTAATTCGAGTGGAGCCAAAACTTCTGGTAAGTTAAATGATTTCATTTACTGTAATTTATTTAAAATTCTTGTTGTTAAACAGCTATATAATGTTCAGGCTTTATGTATATTTAAAAAAAGTCTTATTATTATAGCTTTTAAAATTTTTTTTTAATAAAAGTATATGAATCATGTGAGACATTATTGCTCAAAGAAGTAACGACAAAAAATAAAATTCAAATTTATTTTGTTTAATTCGAATAATTGTATGATAAATTAGCCTTTTTCTTGTATGTCCAAATTTTTATTTTAAAAATTAGAATCTGTTGAGTTGATCTTTGCCATATTACTTTTTTGACTTCATTGTACTAAACACTGAAAAAGGTGTTTTTAGTTTTCTGGAGGCATTCGAATTTATACAAAAACCCACTTTTTGAAAAACCGATTTTTTTTTTTTTAAAAAACCCTATTTCCAAAAAAAAACTAGGTTTCAAATTTTTGTCAAAAAAAAAAAAAAAGAATAGGGAAAAACATTCTCTAAGTTTTATATAAAATAACAAAAAACGAAATCAAATTTGACAAATATATAAGTATTAAGGATTACATATACATAATTGCACAAAATATTAAAAACTTAAATAAAAATTTTAAATATGTTTATTGTTTTCTGTAATTTTAATATTTCCTAAGAAAATAGAATTTTAAAAAAACATAAAATATCGACTAAATGGTGGCTATGTCTTGCTCTTTTTTGGACACAATATTGCCTGAAATTGAAAATATTCATTCACTAGGTACTGAGTTTAGTTTTATAGTTTTCATGGCATCAAATAACAAATCTAAAAATTTTGTACTTTTATTCGTTCCAATTTTTGTTCTTTTATTCCTCCAATAATGAAAATTCAGCTCTCAGTAATTTTGGATTTGTAAGTTTTTCTTCAGAGCCTTCTAGAAACTTATGAATTGATTTTTCCATGGCTTTTAAAAAGTATTAATCTGATTAGTTACCACAGAAGAAATTGGAATTGTTCTAGAAATATCTTTCCAGATAGCTTAATAATTTCGGTTTTTGAAGCTAATGAAAGTACATTGGATTTTTTCGCTGAACTAGAACTGTTTTGTGAATTTTGCAGATACAGCAAAAGAGTTGCTAATTCTACTTTTCTTCTTATTTGAATTCGTTCTTCTAAAGCAGTAATAATTTTCAAACTTATTTGAGAGTTCGAGTTTTTTAGTTCATTTAACAGAAATTCAAATATACCTTCACTTGTTAATAAATTCACATCTTGTCTTAAGCCTACTGCTGCTAGAAAAATTGGTAGAATGATAACATTTGCTTATCCCCCTCCTCCTGAAGAATTGATATATCTAGGCATTGTAGAAAGCCAGTTTTCAAATGTGTGCAAATTTGCTTAAAAACCAGGTTTGTAAAACCATTGCATCCTAGGAGGCAATCTGATTTTTATGTTCAAAATACTGTTGTTTTTTTTAATTGCATGTTGCAATTATTTTGTTTACTGCATAAATAATTAAAAGTATAGAAGGTTTTTTTTTTTAAAAATTCCATCTATAATAACTTAAAGTTTTTGTATTTTTATTTATTTCTCTATAAAAGATTACTTCAGGTTAGTTTTAAATGAAATTTTCCTTTCATATCCATAGCATGTTAAACATTCTTAATGGTAGTGAGGATTTAAAATAGGGGTGAGTGACAGTTCAAAAGATTTTTATTATTATAAAACAACCAGGTCGTTGTAATGTAAAACAAGTGTTTAATGACAAAACTTCTTAATTTGCTGATGTAAGTTTTATGAAAAGCAAATTTTCCATTAATAAATATAATTTAACTTATTTAATTTTAATATTTAATATAAATATATATTTATCTTATTTTATTTAATATTTTATTTTATTTGTAAATCGACTTTATGTTATATCTTTGCACTGTGAAAAATATTTTTGAATCATTTTATAAGTAGCTGGACCTCAGTGTGATAGTGGCTTAAAAAAAAAGTAGTGGCTTCAATTTTTAAAAAAATGAATTACTGAATTTGCATTTTTTTTTTTTTTTTTTTTTTCCTGATTTTAGTTGCCTGGGATGCCCAGTTTGAATTTTATTTGTAATCATGCCTGTCTTTAATGCTGAAAAAGTTTTCAGAATAGTTGCAACACTTTGCTTCTCTGTCTTTTTTTTGCTAACAATCATTAATAGTTATCTTCTCGTAAATAATTAAGAAACTTGCTTGTGTTTGGAATCATGCTAATTATTAAAACTGTCAAAATCGTCACTTTCTGGATAATTCCGTATGTTTGAAAAGGGTATGAACTTTCATATTTTCTGGAAATATGGATATTGTTTATTTGATAAATTTAAAAGGGATAAATATTGTACTTGCATTTTTTTTTATTATGAGAAAATTTAGTTTTCTAAATACATTTTATTACTTTTAAGAAAAGGTTTGTTTATTATTTAAATAAAGCAATTATTCCTGTAGTTAAGAAAAGCAATATATTTGTACAAATGCTTTTTTTATGGTAATTTAAAATTTTTATTGCTGATTTCTGAAAGTTTGTTTCTTTCACTTTATCATATGATGCTAAAATTAGAATTGTATTATCCAGAAACATCATACTAAGTCCATTTTAATATTCACACTTTCTCTTAAATTACTTATTTGCACCTATATTATTTAGATATGTGGCCATGGAGGATGAAGAAATGCTGAAATTTCTAGAAAAAAAAAGAATGGTTAAAGGCCAGCAAATTTGCTTCAGCTATTGTTAATTTCTTAAACTATTCTTTAATATTAAGCTTGTTGTTATTAGTGACTTTGGCTCCTTTTAAGTGAAAAGTTTTTATTCTTAATGAAAAATGTGTGGAATAGTTGTCTTGTAATTAAGACATCACTCACAGATTCAGAAGTAAAAACTTCATTGGATTTAAAAAAAAAAATCTCCTTACAGTTTTTTTTTTTTTTTTTGTACTTCTATATCAGTAACTAAAACAGATAAGTATGCATCTCATATAGAAATTGATTTTATTTATAACTTATTTATATATATGAGAATTAAACAAGTGTAATGAAAATTCTTGTATTCATATTTTTTCACTGCTAATTTCATTTTGTCAGTTCACTTTATTTTGATCCTGTGTTACATTTCTCTGTGGAAATTTTATTGTTGAGCCATTTGTATTACGATTGTTTTTATTTTCAATCGTAACATTTTTTAATATATATATTGCTACTTTTCGTGTCCTGTTATATCTAATTCCTAAAATCTCATAAAAAATGCATTTATGAAATCCTATATATTCCTTCAACTTGGAATTTCATTAGATTTATAATGGATATGCAAGTGTGTTAGGAGACCTTCCACTTAATGTCAGTTTTTATCTGAAACAAACGTATATATATATGGCGCTAGCTTCAAAAGCTAGTTAACAGCCTCTGGATTCATAAAAACTATCCTTTCAATCCTCCCTGGATTCTAATTTAATCGGAAAATAATTAATTCGAAAACTAATTTAATCTCCACATTGGTAATCCAGACGTGATCACGTCCGGGTCACCGGGTCAGGAGATTGCATTCTCGAGGATAGAACTAGCGCTGCTAGGATCCGTAGCCGCACAACATAAGTACTAATCATAAGTGATCACCCCGTGTCCAGAGGCTGTTAATTGGCTTATGAAACTGCCACCTCAATACTCACCATTGAGTCTGCGGAGAGACGAACGATATTATCGCGCCAAACGTTATGGCGACCATGTGTTGAGTTGTTGCTGTCTAGTGATTGTGTTACGCGGCTGCGGATCCGAACGTCGCGGGCTCCATCCTTGACAATTCAGTCTCCAAATATTTATTGAAGGTTTTTTTTTTTAAATTATTGTTTATAGAAACAAATGGATAAATTCCAGTAGATAAGTGAGAATTTCTTATGTTTTTACTTCTTATTTGAGTTTTTTTAATTCTAATATTTTTGAAATTATATTTTTCGCTGGTAAAAGTACGAATTTTTAAAATGGTGAATATTTAAATTTGGTACTGGTTACTTTTGTTTCCATCATAATTTACAGCTTATCAATGAATAAAAATTTATATTTTTCATTACATGGCTATACTTTGAAAATTTTTCATATATATATTTTAAATATTTGTTCTTCAATAGTTCTTAGTAACAACAATTTTTATCTGTAAAAGGCAAATTCCAGTGATATTTCACAAAGTTAAATCAACGAATTTTTACTCTCATGTGGATGTTTTAAAAAGGACTATTTTTAGAGCCACTTTTTGTTATTGTTTACTTGTAGAGAGATACATACCTCCTCATCTTCGCAACCGTCAGAATAATTTTCAGAACAGTGACGATTCTTCAAAATACAATCAGAATAGATCAAGTCAGCCAGAGTGTGACAAATTTGAACATAGGCGCGAGCCTGAAAATAACAAGACAAGCAATCGAGACTTTGAAAGAGACAGTTACAAAGGTGATGCATTTTCTTTTTTTAAAGGCAACGGGACATTTTTTAAATCTAGATTAAAATTTAATTTAAGCATTAAAAGTTAGAAAAGTTATATTAAGGAAATTCATTTTCAGATTTCAGAACCTTATGTTAATATAGTGAACATTTTTATTGAAAATGGCAACCATAAGCAGAGTTTTTTTTAAAGCAAAACTGTATTTGATATTTATGAGCAGCAATCTTTGAATGATTTTAATCTCTTAAAAAAATTTGGTATTGTAACATTAAATGGTCTACTATATTTGTGAAAAGTTATGAAAAAGAATTTTTTTTTCAAATGTAAATAATGACTGTTTTCTTAATTACTGTCTAGTCAAATGAACTAATAACATCATTTTAAGGGTTATATTCCCTTTTGCAGTTTTTTTTTTTAAACATAAACCCGAACTTTTAAAAAAAATCTTGATAGTATTTTGAAAGCCTTTGATCTTTCAATATACAAAATAGTTTTTAAAATAGTCTAACATAGCAGTTTGTTTATTGATGCTCATAAGCATCTAACTGATGAATATTAATCAACCTGTATCTTATATTGGTATTGATTTCTCAGGAGGTCGTGGAGATTTCTCAAACTTCGGTAACCGTGGGCGGAAGTCAAATGACTATTCAAGTGGTGGCAGCAGCAGTGGTTCTTTCCAGAGGAAAGTTGACTGGTAAGTTCAAGTACGGTGTTTAAAATTTTATTCTTTTTTGTGATTTTTTTAAAAAAAAGAACTTTTGAGTATAAAATAAATTGAGGAATGGGTGCAAATGCTGAAAAGTTTTTAGGGCACTTTTAGTGATTGAAGGAAGAACCATTCAGCTTGGAAGAATTACAATTTTTAGGGTGAATATTTTTAAAAGTTGCTAGGAAATAAGGAGTTCATTTCCATATTTGTTAAAATTAATATACTGTTATTTTTTAATTAAACTCTTTTAGTCCTCCTTCACTGGTTTCCCCCTTTAAGTTATATTATTGGAGTAAAAGTTATATGGTATTCCCCCCACACCACTCTTTTCCATAAATTGGAGTATTTTCATTGGAGAATTGGAGTATTCCATAAATTGGAGTTGCGAGCTTTTGTCTAGGTTAGAATGGTTATAATTGGATTCCTCAATTTTTATTCTTATTGGTTATACTTATGTAATTTCATCTATTTCTGCATTCTTTATAAATAAGTTTTTGAAACGTACAAATAATTTAATATTTGAATAATTCATGTCATCTGATTCCATATAATTTTAATTTGATCTACATATTTTCATTTGAAAAGTATAGTTACTGATCTCCTCAAATGTGCATGAGGTGTGGTGGGGGAATGCATAATGGCATTTTTATTAAGTTAGCCTTCCAAAGCACATGTATAAGCATATAACAAAGCTGTATCATCACTATATCATAAGGGTTAAATCATTGGTGCATTTGTTTCAATAAAAAGCTTTTAATCGTAAAGGGAAAATTTGAAATAGAAAATTATAGGATTTAAAAAACTTTGCTAAAAATATCTGAAAAGTCGGAAGTTTGTCTGGTATATTTTTAAGATTTTTTTTCAAGGAGAAATAAATTTAAAAAAAAGATACTTTCTATCCAGATTGCCTGAATGGGGGGGGGGGGTCATTCTAAAACTTTTCTACAGTTTTGTTCAAATAAAAAAAAACGTATTTTCAAATATTTTAAATTTTCTCCTGCTCTAATTAAATTGACTGACTATTTAATAACTCATCTCATGTTTTAATCCTTCCCATTTCCTGGGTGCATATTTTAGTGTTGTGCTTTGGCCTGTCAGCCAAACAGTATAAGGAAGTAAAAATACAAATCATGTAATAAAATGTTTGTCATTCCCTCTTATTTACAGTATGTGTTTTTATTGTAGTGAGAGGGTTGGAAATTGGCGAGATCCAACATATGTGAAGGACAATTGGGAAGACAAACCTAGAGATGAACCTCGAGGAGGCGGGAGTAGTAGTAGTGGTGGTGGTGGTGCTCGTAATAATTCTTATGATCGCAGGAGTAATAACAGCAGGCGTTATGAAAGAGAAGATGAAGATTGGAGCCGACCTCTTCCTCGTGATGAGAGAACAGAAAGGTATGCATTATATTTATTGGTATTTTTCATTTTAAAGCAATATGGTTTGCATGAAGTATGAAGATCTTTGCTGCTTTTAAATTATTTGGGAATATTTTATTTTATAGGCAGTTGTTTTCGCAAGGCCATACAGGAATCAATTTTGAAAAATATGAAGATATTCCTGTCGAAGCAAGTGGTGAGGACTGTCCTCCTCACATCAATTCAGTATGTATCTGTTCTATACATAAATATAACATTAAGAAATAAGGTTTTTTTTCATTGAAATGCATGGCCAGTAATTTTCTTCATATTTTGTTATTACTATATATATCTTTTAACAAGTTATAATTTCATTGAATAAATTAGATGTTGACTTGTATTACACGTGCCGAATACAAAATCATTAAGCATGCTACTATCCTAATTTTTAAGTTATCAAATGAAGACAAAAATGATTTAAAATGGTAGTAATTGAAATATTTTTATACTGTAAAAGGTGATGAGTAAACTACAACCTGCAAGCCACGTGTACCTATTTAGGGATTCTATGTAGGACCATAATTGCTTTGTGATAAGATCTTTTTGTCTGATAGATTCAATATTTGACACCATTTTTCATTATGTATATGGGTATAATTCATGTAAGGTTTGTATTGATCAGAATTCCTTCACTTGGTGTGGTAATTCGGGGGAAGGAAATATTGTATTTGTCATCTGTGTTAATTAAATTGACTGATAACTGATCAATTTTGTAGCAGTCTGAAGCATACGTTATTTTTCCTAAGGAATTGCATATTCTCCCAGTAACTGCATGTTATTATTTTTTAAAATTTAGGATTTTATATTTAAGTATTTTTTTTAATATTTATATTTCTATTAAATGCCTAAAGTTATATGATTAAAAGGACCAGAATAGCTACTATATTAGTTGCATTACAAAAATAAGCAGCTTGAATATTTTATGTACCTTCTATTTGCTAGAATAATGTTTTTACTGAAATTAAGTTAATGGAAAGATGCATGTTGGATAGAAGTTATTAGCCTTTTGTTGTTTATTACCCTCCTTTGAGATTTTCAGAATTTCTTAAATATTCCTTATAGTGTAAAGTTTTTATCTAAATTAAAAAGTATTTTCCAGGTAAATGCCATTGATAAGTTTTATTAATCTTTTTGTGGAAGGTATCTAATTATTTGACATTTTTTAAAACTTATTCATTGCTGGAATATTAGTTGCATTTAGGTTAATTGTGCCAAATTTCAGTTTAATGACCTTTATAGTCGTTTGTATGAAAGAAGAGAAATCTCTGTTACAAAGCAGATACATTCCTCAGGGGCTTAAAGTTAAAGTTCTGTATCTTTTACACAAATTCTCACTACAAAATATCGCTATTTGTGTTGCTTGATGTGCACTCTTTCAAGAAATAGCTTTACAGATTAAGTATTAATCGAAATTTTTAAAAACTATTTCATTGCTCTTAATTGTCTTTTAAAAAATCAATACTAATTTTTTTTTTGTTCCTTTTGTTGGCCTGACAGTAATGCTTTATTTATATATAAATATTCCATTAGTTGTGCCTTATTTGACAGATACACGATTCTTTCTTTCTTTCTAACTAGATAATGCTGTGTCTAACGTTTTTATTTGAAGGGGGAAAAAATCGTGATTTTGCATATGCAACTTTAAATTGTGTTTCTTTTTTATAAGTGTTAACAAGATATGTATCTGATAAATACAGTACCGCCACATTTTTTTGAAAGAATATGTGACTAATGTAGTGTAACTTTGTTTAAATTATGAAATATTTAGCATTCACTTTCATTTGTAGATTTTTAAGTTGTAACTGTGAAGAAGTTGAGATATCTTTGAATTAAAAGTTTTTTCTTTGTTTGTATGCTATCTAAAGTAAAAGGAATTTTTAGTTTTCAGAATTGCCATTGACAGAGATAATTCGCATGAACATAGAGTTAACAAGGTATACGTCACCTACACCTGTGCAAAAATATGCAATGCCCATTATTCTTCACAAGAGAGATCTTATGGCATGTGCCCAAACAGGTAATATTTTCAGAACCTTGGTTGATTTTTTAAAAAAATGACTTATTTGATTTTAAAAAAAAAAAGCATATTGGTGCCAATTTTTTGTTATTACTATCTCCTAATAAGGCAATGTTTAATTAAATATTTTCTGCTTTACTGCTGCATTTTAATGAAATAAGCTTCCTGTTTTTGTTAATTGCATGCTATTTTCTTTAACATGCTTCATTAGCAGAAATTTACATCATTTTTACAATGTTTTTTAGGATCTGGCAAAACTGCTGCTTTTCTCATACCAATATTGAATCAGATATTTGAAAATGGTCCTCCAAAGAATATTCCTGTGGTAAATTTTTAATTCTCTTTGAAAGAATACTATCTCATATTTGTAAGATTTTATGTTGACAGTTGTCTTTGCAGGTCCCGTTCACCAAATTTTGAATTAATTCTTCTGACTTAAATACTCATGTTTTGCTCCTGTATACTCTGACTAGATTTCAATATTTCCGAAGCACTCTTGCATTATAGAGTGCATCTGTAAAATTAAAATAAGCTTTGTTACAGAATTTGAAAATTGTAACAACCTGAGTGGGTAAATGAGTTTTTCTGTTACACTCATGAGGAATGCAAAGGTAGATTTCTTGTATTTAATTATTATAAAGTAAAATATTAAATTTTATAGATCTCATTAAATATAAAATTGTTCTGTTAGTCTATTTCTAAAACCAGCAGACCTTAAAGCCATTGAATAAAAATAATTGGGCATTTAGAAAATTTAGCTATATATATAAAGAGAAGAGGTTGTATTTATGTATTAATTAAAAATTCTGTTCATCCTAATAAAGTACAATACTAATAGGATGAATAGTTTACTGGTTTGATTTAGGCAATGAAAAGTTGTGCAATTCGTAATTTTGAAGTTATGATGTAAGTACTGTAGGGTAATTTTTTCTTTAAAAGTATTCATAGTTTATTTATACTTATTGTTGCTAGAACTCATTTCATTACATAGTTTTATTTTTAGGCAATCATTTTGTTTTCATTATTCTCATCCCCCCCCCCCCCATAAATATTTTATGTGCAATTTCTTTTTATATCAATTGTAGAATTTCTATTTTTGTGGCAAAAATGTCATAACTATTGATTTATTTTTTGATGTGAAATGGGATCTAGAATAATTTTATAAAAACTTTCATTTTTATAAAAAGAGGTATGTAATAAAGTTATATTTTGAATTGATTACGGTATTTAAAGGTTTCCATCTTAATTGACTAATGCATTTTCTTATTGTATCCACAAAAAGGTTTGATATTTATGATCCCCATCTTAGAAATGATGGATAGCTCTTCCTATCATGGGAAGAAAATTAGGTCCATTTTTTTCTAATTAAAATAAGTTAATTTGTCATGTCCCGGGGAAAGTGGCACATATAAGGCAATCGACAATTCTCAGTTTATGAATGAATGTTGGATGTTTATGTTAGATTGGTATATTTACTGACAGTATGCAAAGAAGGAAGCATTGGTATTGATTAGGATGCATGATGTATATTGTACCCTTTTTAATACGCAAGGTTGTCCATCGACTTGTCTGCAAAGTTGAATGATTTTCTATTCCCATGCCATGTAAAAGGATTAGGCTTATCTGAATAGAGCAAAGCCTTGATTCGACTCAAGTCATGATGTTCATTTATGGATGTATAGTTTCATTATGTTCATTTATGAATGTTTGTTATTACATAATTATTACTGCTTTTAAATTTTAAATTTATTTAAGTAATTCATGCACAGTTTAATTGACACAGCTTCATTTCAGTTCTGTGGGAAACCAAATATTTCAATTCACTAAAACAGATCACCACATAAAGGTTAATTTCACCACTAATTGATCTAAAAAAAATAAACTGTACTCATGAAATGAATGATCTGTTGATTAATGCAGCTAAATTCTAATGTAATGTTGAACTAAATATTTAAAATGAAAATAAAATTTTAATTTTAGTTCAAGTAACCTTAATTGAATGTAATGTCTATAAGTTAGGTATACAAAACATGCACATATTCTATTGCAATGTTGGGCCAAAATCTCAAAGCAATCAGTGACAAGTTTTGAATTTTAAGTGAACAAATATTTACCTTTTTATTTACTTATATTTTTTAATTGTAGCCTCCACGTCATTCATCTAGAGTGAAGCAGTATCCACTTTCGCTTGTGCTCTCACCTACTCGAGAATTGGCTTGCCAAATCTATGAAGAAGCTTGCAAGTTTGCTTATCGCTCAAGAGTTCGTCCTTGTGTTGTATATGGAGGTGCTGATCCAGCCCAGCAAATGAAAGATTTAGATCGTGGTTGTCATTTGCTAGTGGCTACACCTGGTAGATTAGTAGATATGATGGAAAGAGGCAAAATCAGTTTAGAAATGGTCAGGTAAGTGCATTTTTAATGTAATGCATATTAATTACTGAATGAGTTTAATGTAATATTTACTTAATAAAATTAGTCAGTGATAAAATTTAGAATTTTAATATAATTATGATGTATGAGCTTATAATGACGCAATATAGTACTGGAATCAGGATTAAGTATTCTCAGTAAAGTTTTAGCTGATCCTCAGTTTTCTAATACAGTAAAAGCTCTTTATTCGGGTATATGTTCCATAGATATGCCGCAAATACAGAAACCATGAATTTGGAATGGTAATTTATATGGGATTATAGGGGATACGTTCCTAGGTGACAATAAATAAATATATATATATCAATTTAATTGAAGTTTTTGAACATTTTGATTAATTATCTTAAGGCTTAGGCAATGATTTGAAGAATTTTGTAATTTTCTCTTGCTTGACATTTTTCAAAAGCTCCTTCAATTCAGACTGATACGCAGCAGTCGCATTAACAATTTTGCCTTTTAAAAATAAGACTTTGTTCCATAGACGGATCAATGTTTATAAAGAAATTGCAAAGCTCATTTGCCATTCTTAAACCTTCACTAAGATTTTTTAAATTAAATGTCACGTTTCTAGTGCTTGTTGAAGCCTCTTCTTCAATGGGCTGTGAATTTAACATTTCTTCCAAGTCGGTTTCAGTCAGATATTCATCTTTCGATTCAAGCAATTCCTGAATGGCACTCGATTCTATCTGTTCGAACCCATCTCGTCCTATTCCATTCGCGATTTCGGCTATGTTTGCTGTCAAAGTTTGAACTTGCACAGATTTTTCGTCATTTTCCGCTGTCAGAGCAGGCCACAGTTTTCCCCAGCATGACTTCAGTGTGTGTGGCGGTTTATGTCCAAGTCCTCGGCGATATCATTTAGCAACTTACTTTAGCCAAAGTTGTAATAAGATCTATTTTACTTTTTTATTAGCCCATATGACAGCATTTACAAAGGATATTGGGTTGGATACCTATCGGAATCCTTTTATTATTATGTATGTACTTATTAGATCCGCGAATAAGTAGTTCTTACTGTACATTTAAGACTTGATGTATGTGATGAAATATTTTTTGAATTGATGGATGAATTTTTTTTATCATAATTATATTAGGTTGCAAAAGCTCTTAAAACCTTTTCCTAAATCAATATTAAAATGTTATTTCCATTAATCTTGGCAAAATGTAAGTGCTAAATACCAATGCACAATTCAATGACTTATTTAGTTAAAATAATTTTGTTCATTTGTTTCAAAAAATAAATTTGAAATTATGCTGTTGATATTGTGTGTAGGTCAGCATAGTTTTCAGAATGTTTCATAGTTTCCATTATGTAATGTAATGTATTATTTCTTGTAATTCATGCCTATTAGTCTTTAATGCATTCAACTGATTGAATGAACTTTCTTTTAAGATATTTGGTTCTAGATGAGGCTGATAGAATGCTGGATATGGGTTTTGAACCTCAAATACGTCGCATTGTTCTTGAAGATAGGATGCCTGGAATAGGAGAAAGACAAACACTTATGTTTTCTGCAACATTTCCTAAGAAAGTGCAGGTAGATATATTTTGAAGTAAATATTGCTCCTGAGGACTAATGTGAGTTCAATATTTTATGAAGTCCAAATATGTGTTGCTATAGTAAATAACTTTATTACTTATGTGTCTGTTATTATTCAATTCATTATATTGCTAGGATATTTTTCTTTCTTGACATGCTTTAATTATGGCATAGTTTTAAGATTTGACTTTCTATCGTTGTCTTGTGTTCCTTTTGTGTGTGTATACCTGTCAATTGATAAAGAATTTTGAATGATTGACATAAATTAGCAGTACTTCATTTATTTGTTGTTTCTTAATGTTAAGGTTAAAAGTTACACAACTTTCTGAAAAATTTGATATTTAAAAAAATTTAATCTTTAAGTGTTATATTTAGTTTAAATTACATGTTTTCTTCATAAATTGCAAGGTGTTATTCAATAAATTTATAATGAGTAAATTTATATATCTCTTAAAGTTTGTAAGCAATAAGTGCAAACATGTGTGAAAGAAATTTAAAAATTCTACTCTAATGGTAAAATTTTAGTCTAAAATATTTCAAATTAGGCTGTTAAGTTATTATTCTTGTAATAAGTTCAGGTTTCATTTTTGTAAACATCTGCTTTGGCCATATGCTAATTCAGTCATTTAAATTGAATAATGGATTTAATGGTAATTTTTTTGTTTTATTTTCTCTTAAAATAATAAAATTATTTTTTTTAGGAACTTGCAAGAAAATTTTTGGATAATTATATATTTTTGGCTGTTGGTCGAGTAGGTAGTACATCAGAAAACATTACTCAAAAAGTTGTTTGGGTCGAAGAGCACGATAAGCGTTCCTTTTTGCTTGATCTTTTAAATGCTGCAGGTTTACGCAATGGAAATGCCTGTAAGTTGAACATTAATTGAAAATCATTTGTTAGTTTTTGTCATTACTGTTATGATGGTATTAATCATAAACACAAAAGTAGTTGGCCTAATTCAGTTTCATTAGGTTATTTTTTGTCTCTCTCTCCCGAAGACAGTGTATTTTCAGTGCAAGTCCACAATTTGAAATTGTGAAGGCTCACTTCTAGTTGCTGTTTCTTAAAGCTATGTCTCCATTTAAATTTATATTAAAATAAGAAGTTGCAAGATATGTGTTGAATTAAGAGTTAGACAAGAAAAGCAAATTTCAGATCATAACATACATTATACAATGAAATCTTTGGTGAACGAATACCATTTACATGGAACACTAAGTTGCCGCTAAAGCATGGAGGGAAACTGATTAGCATTTATCAGCGAATGAAATTCATTATTTTTGTATGCTTGTAAAATAAAGCAGTGTGTCGTTTCATGCTTGAGTAGTAAACAGTGATGATAGGATTATACACAGATAAAGAAATGCAGGAACAAAGTGAAAAAAAAAAAAAAAAAAAACTACATAATTTTTCGCTCCAAATAGGTTAACTAATTATTTTTAACACTAAAATTTACATATCTTTTGCGTAAAAATATATTTAATTTCATGATATTTTGATCATACAGCACTTACAGCAAAATTTTCCATTTTGGTGTTTTCCGCTTAGTAGAAAATCGGGCTTGAATGCAATTTAAATAAAACTTCCAATGCTCTTCAGCTTATTTGCAGGAAATAATCACTGTGCTTCCAACAATTGTCATGAATGTTTTGTCTCAAATAATTTAGCATTGGATTTTAACTGTGCAATTGATATTAACTGTAGTTTAGCAAATATTTTTGAAGTACATAAAAATATTTTTTTTTAAATGCTGTTACCGACACACAAATAATATCAAAATTCTGCACATTATGGAAACAGCTGCTTAACAGGAAATGTCAAATATCTCCGAATGTAATGATGGTTATATTAACCAAAAGTTGTACTCCAGGTTGTTGTTTTCCATTAGGATTCAAAGAGATTGTATTGGCATAGTAATTTTCAAAGTTTGTTCAATTTTATTTGAGTTGACAACCCCTAGCAAAAGTTTTAGGCACAGCACTATCTTTAAAATGTCATATTTTAGTTTTCACGTAGGATGATGATTGCAGAATATGTCAGGGTGGCTTCTTTTCTCCTTCCCTATTAAAAAGAAATTGAAAAGCAAATTCTTTTCAGGAATAAAATATTTTATAATTTACACTTAATATAAGCAAGTGAATAAAGATTATTTCATGGGAGAATGAAAGAGAAGGTGAAAAGCAAAGGGGGGGGATGAAACCCAATTTTACAATCAGATGTTGACTGTGTGCATTTTTTCAGAATTTTTAAAACTGTGATGTATGTTAAAAATTTTCACTAAGCCACACCATAAACATTTTAATTGGAATATTTAATTATTATTCAGTAATGTTTTTTGCCTTTTTTAGGATTTTATTTTAGTGCATGAAAACTCATTTCAAAAAGAATGTGCTGTTTTTTTCTTGAAAAATTCAAAGTGCCATGGATAAAGGGGGTCACAGTTTTAAAAATTTGGGAACTCCTGATTTGTGCAATTCTTCTAAATTCATAATGCAGTTTTTTTTATGGAATTTCAATATTATCGCCTAGCTCTATCATAGCTATTGATTAAAATAGAAGTTTGGAAAATGTATAATCTCTTGCATATTTCTTAAATATGTTGTTTTATCATGGAATTTTATATTATCTGTTTCCTTTTAGCCCGGGACTCTCTTACACTTACATTTGTCGAAACAAAGAAGGGAGCTGATGCTCTTGAGCACTTCTTATTGGGTGAAGGTTATCCCGTTACAAGCATCCATGGAGATCGTACTCAAAGGGAAAGAGAAGAAGCATTGTGGAATTTCAGAACTGGGCACACTTCTGTATTAGTTGCTACAGCGGTAAGTTACTAAAAATGTAAGTTTTAATTGATATATGGATTTCATTTCTCTTCAGTAATATGCAATAAAATTGCTTTATGAACTCCTTGAACTTTATGTCAAATTAATTTTGTATTTGTACTGTTTAAATTTTTCTGCAAAACACTAGCTAAATAAAAATCAACAGCATAACCATTAACTCTATTAAAACAATTTTTTATAGTATATTGCATTTCAGAAACAGTAGTCATATTGATAAAATTTGCAGGCCATTTGTAGATGCATATACTATTTTATAAAGACTAGGTGTCAGAATATTGTTTTTGCTTCAAAGTAACAGTGTAGAAGGAAAGAAGTGTGAAAAAATTTTGTATGCTTTTACAGTAACCTTTTTTTCCAATGATCACTTACTTGCCTGGTATGATTTTTGAAATGTAGTTGATGCAACTTATTTCCTCTACTATTCAGTCTTCTATTCTGACCGTTATGTTGAATCCTGTGGTTATAATTTATTGTGGTTAATATTGCATTGTCTTCTTTTTCCTTCTTAATCTTTATTTCCTTTTAGATTTTCCTCAGTCTGATAATGCATATCGTTGTGGAATATTTAAATTTGTGATATTCAATTTTGTTATCACTTATTCAATTATCTGTCCCCTTGTAATTTCAGGTTGCTGCTCGTGGATTGGATATACCCAATGTTAAGCATGTAATTAATTTTGACTTGCCTAGTGATGTAGAAGAGTATGTGCATAGAATTGGACGGACTGGTCGTGTTGGAACTGTTGGTATGTTATTCAGTTAATATATAGTCGATATTTAAATATTTACTAAATTTTAGTTACCAATTTTTATTAATCAAATAGTTTATTTCGAAATTTTATGTAAAAATATTTTTGCTTTTACAAATTTTGGTTGTGTTTGGAACAGCACAAGGAATGAATGTACTGTGTGAGAATTCAGTGACAAGGGCTTAAAACTATGATTGAGATTTTCCAACTTTTCCTGAATGTTTTGTGTTTATATATGATGTTCGCTAAATTCTTAGTTTTTAAAAAAATCAGTGTTTTTTTTTAATTCTTTGATGTTTTAAAATGTCTTAATTTGTAATTTCCCCCCTCTTGACATTTGTTAATACTGATGCACCATTATCTTGCCGCAGATTTTAAAAAGTAAAAGGAAACTACGGATAATCGAGAATTCACTGTATTAGTGGCAAAATTGCTTTAAATTATTCTGTTGTTGCTGACGAATTATTTTTATTCATTTCTCCCTCCTGGTTAATTATATGTAGTTTTTAATAATTTCGACACATTAATTTTAATAAAACATTTTGATTAAAATTGAGTTACGAGTCTTCATGAGCTTCATTGTTTTAAGTCATTTCATCTACTGCCTTCAAAATGCTCTTGCAAGAAAAACACAGGGATTTGAATAATCGTCTAAAAAACAAAAAATATGCAGGGGGAGTGGGGAAAGAGTAGGGAAATTTTTAGTTCTCCACTCTAAAAAATGTCTGTCCTAACGATTTCAATATCAAGAAACAATACCATTTGCGATTGTGAAATTTGCCCCTCCCCCACAACTTTTTTTTTCCTAGTGAAGATAAATCTAGTTCCAGTTTGTTCTTTTCCCGAGAGATTCCCGAATAGCCGCTAATGCGTTTGCGCGAGATATCTGTAATGGTGAAAGAATAAAGTACATTTCACTAGCAGGATGGCACTACTTAATTTGTGGAAGCAGTGCGGTGTTTAGTCTATGATACTTGAGATTACTGAATATTAGATAATATTTTAAATCAATGATCTTCTCAGAATTTGTATGAAATACGAATTGAGTGGATAGTAAAAATCTATCCTGTTTTTGTTGTTGGTTGGGAAAGTTCCACAAAATCCTTTCATTTTCTACTGTTCGCTTTGTTAGGAGATGATAAACCTACGTAAAATTGGAAATCATGCCAAAAGAAGATAGATATAACAGATAGATACAATATAGGAAAATATGGCCCGCCAAATCCGAAAACACCAGATTTAATGTTAGAAAAATAAACCCATTTTGAACTAAAAGCTCAAGATTAATAATTCAAAACCGAATTTTAAACTTGTTGCATCAAATTTGTTCTTTAATATATCGGAAGTATTTTCACATGTGTTCTCTGTAAGTATATGTTGATGCATAATGGGTATTTCAAATCTCGGAATACAGATTACTGGTATTTTAACAATTTGTACAATTTTGTAATGCTGGTTTCACAAGTTTAAATACCGTTTGCTTGTTTTTTCCGGTATTTACTAGAAATTTTTTAGATTGTCTCCACTATATGTTCAGGGATCGCCAACATAGCAAAATAGTATACATTTGTGTTTTTGTCTCCTGAAAAGAGGAAATTAGATTGTGAATACTAAGTTGCAATCAAGAGAAGTTATATACATGAATTCAAGGAGGCGGGTCAAAACTTCCATTACAGTTCTGAGCGATACTGTACACACGCACAGGATTCATATCTGTGAAAACAAGGGTGGGACAAAAGTGCGTAATATTTCGATATTTTTTAAATTGCTGAGTTTACTACTTACATTGTATTTGCATAACGTACTATATGGTTATATATAATAAGTAATAATCTATAATAATGAATAAAAATAACTAAAACATTAAAGAAATCAATTGATAATACTTCGGTTTCGTTTCATTATTTATATAATGAAAAGAATATGGTGGTACAATGTAAAAAAAAAATGTTCAAGAGTTATTAAAGTGAACGGAGGAAGTATAAATGAACTCCATACACATTATTAAAAAAAAAAAGGATGATGCAGATTTGTTTAGGATGAAAAACCTAATTGCGATAAAGATATAAATTTAAGAACAATTTCTGTGCTGACACTATCGGATTTTAGATTATTTTGAGAGGAGGGCAAAATGTAATTTGCATAAAGTAAAATGACAACATTAAATGGTTTGCCATTTCGAGTGTTTTTTATTTCTACTGAGTTAAGGAATTCGCTATCCGCCAAAACTTTTAAAAATCTACCAACATCGATTAACACTATAAGAACTGTTTTAAGCTACAGTGATGGTGTTTGCCATTTTTTTAAACACGAGGTAATACAGTTAAAAGTAAATCGTGAAAATTTAGTCTTGCAATTGATTCATAGACAAACGTAAGAAATAGACGATATTTAAGTATAAATATTCATTCAAGAAAAAAAATTGGATTAAAGGACTTACACAAGTCTCGGGAAGTATGCCAGCCGAAAAATGTGTTGAAGGATTTAAATCTAAATTAGCGAAACATGGATTATCACTGAAAGAAGATATTGTATCCATGACAATTAATGGAGCAAGAGTAACGAAAAAGGTTGGAAAGTTGATTAGTGTAAACTAGCAATTGTGCTATGCTCGTGGAATTCAATTAGGGGCGATAGATGCATTATACCCAAAAAATAAAGAACTGAAGAATCCCAATATTGTGGATATAGAAACTTCGGATTCCGACTTTGAAGAGAATGAGAATCTGATATTAACAATAAAGATACTGACAGTGTAATTGTTGAAGATATTGCTAATGAGAATGAAATATTCACCCATCATGAATTGCTTCCTATAATTTATAAAACTCAAACAATTGTTCAGAAAATAGAACGTTCCCTTACAAAAAAAAATGCCATATTACAAAAATATATAATTACTGAAAATAAAACAATGTATGTTAATATTAGATTCTAAAGCACGCTGGACACTTTACTCCTAATGATGGAACGTTTTTTGAAACTGAAAAATCCAATGCAAAAAGCAATGATTGACTTATATCTGCAAAGTACTTTTTCAGATAGTGAATTCGATTGAACTCTTTGTACTCTGAAAAGTAGTCAGATGCATAACTATGCACTTAATACAAAAACTTGTTTGTTCCAAAAAATAATTTTTTTTAATTGAATTTCTATGAAAAATTAATTCATTTTTGTGTGCATCAAAGGGTTTGCATCTTGTTCCCATTCTGTAAACATTTTTAAGAATCAAAATTGTAAAATAAACCTCCAAAATGGTACACTGTTTTGAGTGTTGCCCTAGAGGAGTCATAAGAGGCTTATATCCAGGCTTGGGCTTAATATCCAGAATTATAACTGCTCTACTTCCAATAAACTGTATGTTGAGGCGTTATTTCGGAGAGATTGTAATTTATTAACAGCTAATGTAACAATAAATTTTATTTTGCAATCACTGAAAGAACAGCACACACCACTCACTGTCTGAAGAATTGTATATTATATTGAATAATTGCACAGAAAGAGAGGCATACCGAAGTTGAAAATATCTTGCGGTATTTACATAAATATAATGATTTCAAAAATGAATGAGAAGAGACTTAACCAATCAAGGTTATTGCAATTAAAAAAAAATTTACCCATAAACCTATCCACATTCAAAAGAATTCGGTTCAGTTATCGAAGATTATGACACTAATGTCAATAGTGAAAAGGAATTTCTTAAACAAAAAAGTAGAATTAGCGGTAAATAAAAAAAAATCAAAATACAATAAAGAAATCAACTATATCCAAATCCATCTGATGAGAAATTGATTTATTTGAAGATGAGGGATTTAGAGGTAAATACTTCGAGAAAGTACATCGCGCATTGCTATCGACGCTGACAACTACGAGTTTTCGACAGCTGGTAATTTTTTCACAAAATTACGTTCCATGTTTAATGACAGTTCAGTTGATGCATTATGTTTAAGATCACATTTCAAATATTTGTAACAAAGACTTTAAGTACCAAAGACTGAATAGTGATATTTACACTTTCTGTGATTTAAATAAATTCCTTTACTTTTTTGTGATTTACACTCTCTAATAAAACTGGCAAATTAAAGAAGCACTTTCTTTTTCTAAAATTTCACCTGCCAGTATTAAGATCTAAAAAATGCGGAATACCGGTATTGAACTTTGGCCCAATATACCCGCCTAGTGCGTACAGAAATAAATGCTGTGCCTTATTTGCTACAAATTTGCTCCATGAAAATGATGCTGAAAAATCTGCTGTAATTGATGCCTCTATACTTAAATTGGCATAACTGATTAAATTAAATATATCTTTGTAATATTTTTTGTTAAATCATAGTGATTAGTATCATAATAAATAGCAAAAATATTTTATTTCACATGAACCCTTAATTTTGTGTAATTTACAATTAAGGAGCAATTAAGGGAGGTAACCTATCCCCATTAATATGTAAACTTTGGTTTGCTAAATAATAGATAATAATAATAAAATTTCCCTGTATGTGAATATAAATCTTTAAATATGCTGTTTGAAATAGTGTAAATTGATACTTCCTTTCCTTTTTCCAGTCCTTAAAACTATTCCATTATAACCAACATGTGATTGCATTTCCATGTATCTTGAGATATGTTAAGGGAAACCCTATGATTGGTTACCCTTCTTGGGAGAGGGGGACATTAAAATTATGCATAAGTGTGCTGTTAGTCCTAAAAAATTAAAAAAAAATTATTTTACTCGCCTATTTGTTTGAAAGCATTTATTTCTTTTTGTTAGAGATCTTATGTTAGGTGTAGGATTTTGATACTTGCTATTTTATTTTAACTAGCATGGCAAAAGGTTCATTAAATAGTATATGTTAATTTATAAGCCAAAAAAGTTTTTATAGAATTGATATATGCTAAAAAATTTCTTAACTTAAAATTTTAAAAAATGTAAGTAGTTTAATTAAATACTGATCAAAATTGATTGAAGAGTCTGCAATGGTAGATCATTATTCAGTCTAAATTACTGATTGGAATTTGATAAATGGTTTCCTTTGTGATAGTTTGATTTTTCATGGTGGATTAAGGCACATTAAAATGTATCTTATTTTGCTATAATTATAGAGGGTTCTATATGAAATGTGGAAGGTAATTGTCAAAATCTTAGCATATTGACAATCGTTATTGTCTTGGCTTACATTTTGTGTCCATTTTTCATCCAAAAAAAGAGAAGGTAAGAACCTGAAGATTTGAAATGCTATGAAAACGGTTTTTGTGGTTTTGATAATTAAGTTTAATAAAGAGCTCCAAATATCATTTGTATTTAAGTATTTAAAAAAAAAAATCTGTATCCTGCATCAGCTGAGTACAATATTTTTGGCTTCATTTCATTTCCACTTTGCAATTTTAATTTTTTTTCAGGTTTGGCAACTTCTTTTTTTAATGAAAGGAACCGGAATATGGCACTTGATCTTGTTGAATTGATTACTGAAACTAAGCAAGAATTGCCCGAGTGGCTTTCAATCTTAGCTAAAGAAGTTCAAATGGAGCAACGATGTAACGCAGGCTCAAGAAAATATTCAAGTGGAAAAAAGTAAGTTGATATGTTCATTCTTTTCCTGACATTAATTTTTGAAATGCAATTGCAATGAGAGTTTATTACAAAAAGTTTGTTTCACTTACTGAGTGCTTGAGGAAATTGACTGCTGATGCAAAATTCATTATGTGGTTTTCAATATCTTTATTTTGTAATATATAAAGAAATTAGTGTTTACTTTTCATAAGGTGGGTGTATTATGTTTATTGTTGTAGTTACTACTATTCCTACCTTACTAAAAATAATTCTTACAAGGAAACTTTTTTTATATAATTATTATTCATTTTTTAAATTACACTTGGAATCTGTTTTTTAATAAATTTTGGTCTGCTTAGTAAATTTCCATTGACTAAATTTTGTGAATTACTTTCATTTACATATTGAAGTGAAGAGTTTGTTTTGAGATTGTTTTACTATATTTTTTTCTTTCCCTTAGATATGGTTCTGGAGGTTTTGGTTCTAGAGATTATCGTCAGTTTGGTGGCTCTCGTGAAAGAACCAATGGACCAAGAAATACTAGTGCAAACAATTATACCTCCCCGAACTTTGGATATGGTGGAAATCAGTACCCCAATCAATTTAGAAATAACTATGGTGGTGCTTCATCTAATGATTGGTGGGGTAGTTAACTGTTCCCATAATATAATCTTCAAAGTTTTAGTTGAATTTGCATCATAACATGGTTATTTACCCAACTAAAGATAAACATTTGCAGAGAAACATCAAACGTCTCTTTTTGTATTTGCATGTCATACATATATCTAGAATTTGTTTAAGTGTATCGGTTTATTTTCATTTGCAGTAATTGGCGTTTTTCTTGCTTTAATGTTTTGTTTTTCTTTATGCCTATTAAAAAAATGTTAAATGTTAATTTCTTTTAAAATGTATGTAGCTCCTTGTAGTGTCTCTTTTTATTGCAATGATTTATTAGTGCAGAGCTGTCTGTTTCATTCATTTGTGTATCTTGAATGAAACTTTATTGTCAGAAGGAAATTTGAGGAAATGCCAAAGAAAAGAGATATAATATTAAATTTGATTTGGTAGATTGCTTTATCTATAAATCATGTTAATATGGTTGGGAGAACATAAATATTAAATATGTGTTTTTGTCTGATTGTATTAAGTTATTCCATGCAGATCATTAATATTATGCAAGGTCATTCTTTTGAGTGTATTACTTTATATCAATTGGTGATGGTGTCGTCGGTTCTGTTTTAAAATTGTATTACATGGAGAATAATACCATTCTATGGTGATAAATCTTGATTGTTATTTGCTACCTTAATATGTTAAATGCTTCATAAATTACAGTTTTAAGTACTGTGTTAAAACATTTTGAATCATTGATTTTTAATGTATGAGGATTTAAACGAAGTATTTTAGTTTTCAATTCTATTTTTATTTAGTATTTAATAAGCTGTTAGAGATGCTTAGTTATATGATGCTCAGATTATTTTGTAATCAATCTTTTCAATGCAAAACTATTATTTTTGCTACTAAATAATGAAATTCTATACCTCATGCCTGTTCTTAGTGTGTTCTTCATTCAACGTAATCATATTCTTATGTTTTTATGTAATTAATCTCATTTTCTTTTTGTGTTTGACAGTTCTGTACAAAATGGTAATGCCGAAAGGACTTACTTTAGCTCTGTCGTAATTAACTTGATTTTCCTGTGATATGGTCTGGTTTTGTGTCATTTCATTCTTATATTTATAGTTAAGTCATTTTCATGATAAATCGATTGATTCATTGTATGAATCAATTAAATGGATAAAAATAGGGTTAAAAATAAGTTTGTTCTTGCTACTAAAAACTAAAAGCAATATTTTACTGTAAAAGCAATATATACACTTGTCTTTTGTATGTATGTACCCTTTAGGCTGGCTGTATGTATGGTCCCTTTATAATTTGTAGAGATTATGTTGACAAGCTAGATTCTGAATTTATAAAAAGCACAGTTCATTGAGCATGTATAAATCAAGTAATGAACATGTTTAGTCGTTTTATGTATTACATTGACTTATTATTTTGTGCGATATTGTATTTTTTTTTTTTACTTTGATATCACAACGTGTATTCTGCTGGTCATTATTTCTTAGCATATTAGTCATAACTTGTTATTTTAAGAATGTTCTGCTAAATATTTTCCTTTCTCTTATTATATATAATTATACTTGCATTTGAAAATCTGTAATTTTTAAGTTTTGTTCTGTGAAAAGAAAAATTATTGAAATTTTACTCTCAAATGTGACAAGCTTAATTTAATTTTCCTCTGTAACACTCGTGGAATTACTGTTACTTTTACCTTTTCTTTGCAAATAAAGCATTGCTCAGAACTATCGAGTATTGCTAAAGCAGGTTTTCTCCTTTGTTTATATGAAAAGGAGTTAGAGTGGCTGCTTTAAGATTAATTTTTAATAAACTCATTGATATAAGATTTCTTTATGATAAAAACTCATTTTTAAAACACGATTTCTTATTAATACTCATAATTTCTCCTTTTTAGTAAAATAGTATATACATATATAAAAAAAAATATTTGTCATTAGGGTCAGTGGTTCCTTAGTGAAATACGAAGCAACTGTCATGGGGATTTTGTATCATCAGTAGGTCACTATGAAATTAGAACCATCTTGGAATTATGAAGAGTTCCTACATAATAATGAGCAAACATCAGCGTTTATTTGACATATCATTTTATGTTTGGTGTAACATTGTCATCTGTGGCTGTTACTCCTTGAAACCCCACCAAAAGTTTTTTAAATCGTAAATATGATGGACTGAATAATTTAGTAGCAATAATCTAGGTTCTGTTTAAAGATTTGTTCATATCTGAGCAGTGTTAAAAATTTGAGAATGTAAGGGAATTACTCTGTGTAAATTTGTAGCAATAATATGTGCTCTGTTTAAAGATTTGTTTACATCTGAGCAGTGTTAAAAATTATATGAGAATGTAAGAGAACTATTCTGTGTGATTTTGTAGCAATAATTTGTGTTCTGTTTAAAGATTTGTTCATAATATTTGAGAATGTAAGAGAATTCTTCTGTGTGAAGATTTATGTGCGAATGTTGTGTTATCCTCAAAAAAATGTAAACTTTAAAAGTCATGACTTGAGTTATAGCTTATCTTTTATTTACTAATGCTTTTTTATGACCGTTGTATACAAGCATATTTCTTGTTATTAAGTATCTATTCATTGTCTTTATTTTATTATGTTTACATGAATACTTAGTACATTGTCTTAAGTGTATTTATTGGCGTGAGTTCTTTTTTAATTGACCGAGAAATGCAATGTTTTACATTAATCAATCATATGTGTGCATGTTTTATATCAATAGGATGGGAATATACTTATCACCTATTAAAATATTTTGTTATTGCAGCAGGATTATCAGCAATTCAGCGAGATTGTGCTGATAAGATTTTAAAATATATTTTTTATTGACTAGAATATCCCGTTCGTGATTTATATCAATGCTCAAAAATGTGCAGTGAGATTCAAAATGATGTGCAACCACCATTTATTTTCTGTGATAACTTGTGTCAAAATTGTGATTTTTCATTCGTTTTGAAATACCTTTATTTTCTTTCGTGTCTTCATAAGCCAGAGATAAGCAGCTTTATTTCAATTGTTTGAATAATCCTGAGTGAAATCTAATTTAAAGACATAAAGAAAAGTATATAAATATTCGATTAAGCTTTCTTGTGGTCTTTAACATTGTGGTGTTTTTCTGGTTAATCTACTTAATTTAGCTTGTTCATTTTATACTGTTGACTTAAATCGTTGAAAGAGAAGCAATAATATAAATATCCGATTTTTAATCAATCATTTTCCAGATTATGAATGCTCTTTATTATGCACTTGCATTTTTGAATAATTAAAATGCATTTACTTCATTAGTCGTTTTATTTGTTGGAATTTAATATTTGTGTGATCATACATAATAAACGTTTGGAATTAATATTTCAGTGTTTGATATGAAAAGCCTTAAATGTATCCCTGAGGTTGGGGGGGGGGGGTAAGACCATCATTGAAAAATATATTTATGATGGGGGAAAAACTAAAGTAATTATAGATGC
This sequence comes from Argiope trifasciata, assembly GCA_026543055.1. NCBI lineage: Eukaryota > Metazoa > Arthropoda > Arachnida > Araneae > Araneidae > Argiope > Argiope trifasciata. The sequence goes on along the minus strand of JAPMOQ010049656.1, from coordinate 5,276,371 downwards.
AATAATCTTTTGGAATAACATTATATTGCTGATTTTAATAACACCGGTGACGTTTACCAAATGCGCCATTCGAAACATGCCTGGGATGTATCTTTTTTCTCTTAAAATGATGCTGGAAGGCTTATCTTATTTTAAAAAATGAGAGGATGGTGTTTTGCTCTTATCTTCCCAGTGGAAATTGTATTTTATCACTCACCCTGTGAAGACTACTCATAAAATGATTCATGCTGCTTATCTCGTGGACAAGGCATTTCTTTTAATATCAGTCTTAAATATTATTTTCGAGCATATTAATTGCATTTTGAATGTTTCAGTTTAATCTCTCAAATTTGTTTGCAGGTAAAAGTTAAATCTTGAGAAAATCCATAAAATGGTTTGCTTATTAATCTTGTCATGTAAATGTTTCTCCCCTTATTGTCTAAAAACCAACTTGTTTTGTAGAATTCTGTTAATGTGCTCATTTATTGGTATATGTATGCATATTTGTGTTAATGTATATGTATACATTTCCCTAGTTTTATTTTTGAGCAAGATTAGTTAAATAACTACCTGAAAGGGATATTTTTATACAACTTAAGTGATGAATTTTGGTCAGTTAAGGAACTCTGTAAAATATTGATTGTTTCTAATAATTTGTTACCTGTTTCAGTTGTGTTGTCTGTAAATTTCCTTTTGTTATTTAATATATTTCATATCCTCTATATTTAGTTATTTTTTGCTGGAGAAATGAATTGTAATAGATTTTTTAAGACGTTTTTTGCTTTGAAATCACTGACTTCCTTGTTATTTATTGGCATCTGAGAGAAACCACTGTTTTACAAATATGGGCTCTAAAATGCCTTGTTTTCAGCCAGTTAAGAAACTGTCCATTATGTAACTAGAACTTGTGATTCTTAATGGAGGAATAATTCCTCAAATCTCTATGCAAATGACAGAAAAAAAAAGTGAAATATGGTGATATTTTGCTATATAAACTTTGGTTAAATCTTATAAAATTAATTTATTGCAATTTTAGCTATGTGACATATTATGCATATATAAAGTTTACAGATGTTTTATTTGCATTATTATATGAGCATACGTATAGTGGATTATTTATAGAGTGCATAAATATGCTATTAACAGATGCCTATTACTTTTTTTAAAAAAAATATGCAATGATTGTTTATCTGAGAATCAATTAATATATTTAGTTTGTTGCCAACTTATATTTTAGAGCACTGTCTTTAGTTTTGGAATGGGTTTCCTTTTTGAACATTGCAAATTTAAAAGTTTCTTTATTCTGCCAATAATCTATTAAGTATAAATAAAGAGATATTTGCTATAATTGTTGTTTATATTATTTGTTTTGAATGCATATGTATCTCTCAATGACCTTGAATTGTGATATATATGGGGATGTCAAAAAACTAGGAATCCTTGTCTCATCCCCCCCATTTGTATGAATATGTTGATTTCTAATTCCAGAATAATCATTAGGGCTTTTCGATTATAAGAAAATAGAGTGAAATTTTGAAATGGGTTCACATTCTTAACATTCATACATATGAAAAGTTTGCTTTCTTTAAAGCAATACTCCTGCTTTTGCCTAGGACTTTTTGAAACGTAGTGTATTAAAAGATCGGAAGGGGGCGTTGTTTGTGAGTAATTTTAAATTTTTAGCTATCAAAATGAAGTCTTGACTATTAAATAAAATCTTAAATGGCAGATGAAATCGGAAAGTGCATGAGTTTATCACGGACTTTTTGAAAAATTTTCATTCAAGTATTTTACCAAGTTTGAAGATAAGATCTCATATAGATTAAACTCATCTGATGGCTTAATACTGGAAATATGTTTGCATGCTCGGGTTTTTGTTACTGTATTACGTAGAACAAAGTAATGTACAGATATCTGAAAATAAAAATTTGAGCATTCGTACCATCTAGCCTTATCCAGTGTTACAGTTTTATACGGGGGGTAGCATAATTGTTAAGTGGTATTCGAGAAAGTTTCGGTGAAACTTTTCGTTGTTTTACAAGGATATTAACCAGCGGAAATAATCTCTTCGTTATTGGTAAAACTAATTTCTAAATTTTATTGTAACATTTTACCTTTATTTATAAATTCTCATTGCTGTATTGTCCTCTTATGTAGTTGAGAAAAATTCCATGCCCATCTGAAAAGATGATTTAAATCATACCTAGGTTGCTTTTTGTCAGGCTTTATAAGTAGTATGAACTGTACACTGGTTCATGAATGCATGTATTGATTATTTATTATGACTCGTTGGCTTTTTTTTATGCATAACGGTTTTTTTTTCTCCCAATAGAAAAGTTTTTTTGAAAGTCGTTCTTTGAAATAATGCTGAATTGAACAGAAATGTATTTTCATTTTTGAAAGAAGTTTAATTCCTGATAGAAAAATTAAATTTTTCTATTTCTTAACTCTCGATGCCAGACATTTTATGTTGATGTTTAGCTTACAAAATTTTCCGTGTCTATTTATCCAAATTATCTCAGTTTGAGCTCAAAAAGCTTGCTCTGATCTAGAGAATACTGGAAACAAATCTAAATTAACAAATTTGGAAGATATAAATGTCATAAAATACTGAAAATAATAAATTTTATTAATATATTTGGATGTTCTTTCTTTGAACTGACTCGTTTAGTTTGGTTGTATTAAAATTATATTCTGCCTGTTATATCAAGAATAAACATAGCGAATATAAGAAATAACTTCTAAGTAATAACAGATGTTTGTTCTTTATACTGCTTACTGGGCCACAATAGTATTAAATAGCAGAATTTGAAACATATGAGTAAGCTTGCTATACATGTATTGATTCCTTTTAAAATAATGGTTTAATTTAGAAAAAGATGATCATATATGTGGGGTGTGTAATGATATTTCTTCATTTAAAATCGAATTAATTTAATGTTTTATGTTTATCTTAAACCAGCACATATTACTCATTCGAAAATTTTCTTATTTCCTCTTTGAAATAATACTTTATTATTTAATTACTTATAACACGTTCTCTAAAAAATTGCTGACCATGTCACTCTCACTTTCAGAGCGAAAGGAAAAAGAATCATAAACACTTTTGCATTTCTTTATAAGATATCTGAGATTCCTTTTCCTAAGTATACATATGTGGAAAAAAATCTCTATTAGAATATTTGGATAAAATCGTTACAGGGAAATTTTTCTGTCTTCTGGCGCGAAGGAACGCGTTTCAACTTCATCCCCAAATACAAACCTTGCCCTTCCATAATAAAATAAATTGTTTATTTCAAAAGTCTTTTCCGTTCGGCCACGCATCTATCAAACATTATACTATATATATAAAATTCTCAGGACTAAGATATTAAAGTTGTTGATCTAAATTTAACACAAAAAAGCCATTAGATAAACATTAATTTATATTGAAAAGTACGATAATAACCCAATGGGAATAGCCCCCCCTAAGCTTTCTCGTATACTTTCCAATTAAAGTTTTATCCTCTGTCCTTGCTGAAAATTTATAGGCTTTAGGTGAATGCCTTGCGAGTCATTCATGATCAATTCACAGAAAAATGGATTTTTTTTATGGGAATGCAATATTTTTACTGAATCTATCGGAATTGATGCCCGTTTTTTCTCTCTCAATTGATGCCAAAATCTTATGCCGTAATACAGTAGTCAGTTCATCTAGCCATAGATCTGTGGCATGAATCTGGCATTTTTACACAAGCTATCCAGAGAATAGTTATTTTGAATGCTTTTCATCCGGCTGATTGGCGTCAAAATTTGATGCAAAACTGCAATTTTAACATATATGATACATACCGAATTTCATTGATTTAAATCATTGTGCTTATGAGTTATTGCATTTTCATGCAAGTAAAGGTGCAGGCGACAATCAACCTTTTGAAGTTTCAAGGTTTGATCATTGCCAAATCATTTTCAAACATTTTAATTTGTTTAATATAACCCTCCTCAACGATTGATTAGATATTTCTCTAGAAAATCTTGTACGTTATGTATATCTCGAATTACCATCAGATTACTGCAATATGAAAAATTACTTATATAGATACTCATTTAAACGCCTATGAAATTCTTTATTAGTTTTGGCCATGTATGAGGATATAGCAGACTTCAATAAGAAACTTGCAGCAAGAAAGTAAAAAATTTCTTGTAATAAGATGCTAAAAGATTATTAGTGCTGATAATGAAAATGAAAAAGAAAAGAATTTAGTATTGTAATCGAAGGAGTCTTGAAAAAGGTTTTATCCCTATCTTTTTGATAAAAGAAATATGAAATTACCTGCTGTAAATAGGTAATCACACTTTGCTTTGAAATAAATGAGTACTCTAATAAAAAAAAATATTTTATTTCGGCTATTAAATTGTTCATTCAACAAACAATAACTATACACTGATATAGCTATTTTACCATAACCAGTGACAAACAATTACAACAAATATAATACATATTTGTCCCTTGAAGCAGGAGGATCCTGTTTGAGGATTTTTCAACGGACACATAACTAGGGATTGCAATTTCTTGTTTTACAGGATTTTCTCCGTTTTCTTTGTCGAAATCCTGAAGAATATTACATTAAGATTCTTAAATGCCTTAGGTAATAAGCCATGAAGCTTTAACTATTCATCCATGTAAACAGATTTTTCATTTTTCTTCGATTATATATGTAAAAAAAGAGAGAGAGAATGAATTATAAATAGCCTTTTTACATTCTAGGAACTAATAAAACTAAGAAGATTAAGTCCTTTTTGAAATAAATCATTATGTTATATGACACTCTTATAATGCAATTTATTTGTACGTTAAATTATATAACTGTGCGTAATTTCTGTGTTGAGAGATTATTTATATAACACAGTTGTAAAATCTCACTTTGACTGCCATATAACGATCATGAAAAAATATCTGCTTCTGGTGGTAAAATAAATAATTCTTGGAGGTTTCATATGCCATTATGTCTCGCCATATAAATATTTTGCATCAGCGTAAAATCTCATTACTCGTAAATAAACGTTTAGCGAAAATACTACATTGATGCTCGTACGAATGTTCCAAGCATAACGTCTTTGTCTTAAGTCCACAAAAATGTTTCAAGAAAGTATATATCTAAAGAATATGTTTTTAAAAAATACTTCTTCTTTTTTTTAGTTAAGCACTTTATTTAATGTAATTTGTTTTATATTTGTAAAGATGGAATTATCGATGAATCACTTGTAGTTTGAATTCAATTTTCTATATTTTTGTGAACTTGATAACAATCCAGCATTTTCATATGACCTGGAATTAAAAACCAGTTGATCATTAATTTGTATCAATTTAAATTATTGATAATTAATCTAAACTAGAATAAAAATCACAATTTGGTGCTTTATTAGAAGTGTTTTTAAAAACTTTTTAAATTAACTTTGTAATTGAAAATTTGTTAAAAGTGTATCGGTATCAGTAATCTTCTGAGGTGTGGCCTGTGTGGATGTATACTGTGAGTTGTCTTTATGTATCTCGGAGCTTCATTCGAAAACATTGTTGGAATACGCGAATAATAGTGTTTCCTCCAACTTTCCAAACCCACATGGTCATAGTTGTTTGATAAAAAGCTTTTGTCGAATGGTAAACGTAGCAAAGCAGGGCCCGTTCTTCCTAGATGTCGAAGCATTTGGAATGAAAGATTAAATCCATCGAAAAGTCTGATGAGAGATTCTGGCTCGGTTAAAATTTGTACAAGTAGTTCCCCTGGAGTCATAGAAGCTGTGTTTTGAGATGTCATTATAACGTCGAATCCTTCTCCTAGTGGGAAGCTCATCAGAAGAAATAATGCTACTGTTATTATCTGGAAGAATAGCATTTTCCCTGTAAAGTAAACAAAAGAATTTATCCACATATTTTTGAAATGCAGTAGTTTTCATACTAAATTAGGAAATCAAACATATTCAGTAATTAATTTCAGAGAATAAACATATTCATCGCTACTGCAGAACTCATTCGATCAATACGAATTTCGCTAAGCATTAACCGTCAATCAAACTCATCTTTCATAAATTTTTCTATCTTTATCTTTATTCTAGAGGTGCCATTGAATGTGTTTGAATCCTTAACTATTTTCTTTTAATTAATTAGATACTAATTTCTATTTCGTAAATTTGCTGTCCTAGTGGTTCAACTAAGAATTCAGAGAACATTCGAGGAGTTTGTGGAATGTTTGCAATTTTTGTATTGAATTATAGCATTCTTGAAATATTTAAGTGTTGTTTAAAAAATTAAGAAACGATAGTTCGATACATCTATGGCGTATAGGCGTGTCAGATAAGGGCTTAAACTACACTGCCCTTTTTTGTCTAACAATATAGGAAATACACTTAATTTTGTGTATAAAATCCTTAAAACTAAGCAAGATCATTTTTAGCACTAGTATAGGCAAATTATGCATTGCATTTTGAGTTTGACTCGAATACGTTTTTGTTTACAAGCAACACTCTTTTAAGAAAAGAATCATTGAGATAGATTCCACGATTGAGCTTAGCGTTATGATTTATATTGGATTGAGTGAACGAATACGTTCCATGCATGTGTTTAGCCTTTCTAAGCTAGTTGTTGACTAATTATTCCGTACTTGGGCATAGTACGTTGATTACAAATAATTCAATTAAAATATAAAAAAATTAAACAATGGTAATAATCATTATAAATTGCTAGAAGGCTTCGCCTCCTGCTCACTTTCACTTTCCAAACCCGATGTTATTCGATACTGCGATGTTCGTTTCTTTCAGTTAGCAAGTTTAAAAATTCCACTAGTCATTCGTTCATTGCAGGAAACTTGGTCTTTCCATGATGAGAACATCAATTTTCCAAGTGGCCCACTTTCTATTCAAAACTCGAAGCTCCACAATGAAAACATTATTTGCTTATATCTCTAATATCCAAATATTGAATCAAATTTTCTCAATTTACCGCTCTCTTAGCAGCTTTTCTTTTCAAATTGACAAGTTTTAGCTCGATTTTTCTTCGTATGTTTTCTTCATCTGCTAGGCACGCCATTATTATTTTAATAAACAATGCAAGGTTAACATGTGTATTGCTTAGATATTCAAACGATTGCTAGCCAAGAGACGAAAAATTTCCGTTACTCGAAAAAGGCTAACAAATCGGAGGGTTATTAAACTGTATTGCTACAAATAGGGTGTTTAACTGAAGAATTTACAAATAATATTGTTTTAAATTCATTTGGTGTTAATCAAAAATTTACTTTTTTTTTGCCACAATTTCACGCTCAAGTGCAATATGAATACTTACTATGACGTAGCACTAAATTTCCTTAAATATTTCAAACTGTACAGGTAAAACAAACCTTAAATGTCATGGATCAGGTTACATACACTGATGGAAAAAAAATCCCAACACTAGGAAGGAGCTGTGCTAGATAAACAAAATTTGGTAGGCGTGTTTATACATCTGAAAGATGACGTCGATTCAAATTTCGAGCTACGCGAGTAAGTGTGGCGCTAGTAGCGACACTGTGAACATGCAAATGAGGTTTGCTTTAAATAAGCGCTGTAAGATTCGTGATCGTTATTTACAGTTGAGATATGACGTAGTGGGTTAATGTTAGTTAAGGATGCCTCTGAGAAGACGAAGAAGCCATTATCAACAGCTCACTGAGTTAGAACGAGGTCGTGTTGTAGGGCTACGAGAAGGTGGGTTTTCTTTCCACGATATTGCTGAAAGACTTGGCAGGAATGTATCCACTGTGCATGAGTATTGGCGGCAGTGGTCAAGGGAAGGTACTGCCTCAAGAAGACCAGGTTCCGGGCGGCCACGTGGTACTACTGAGAGGGAAGACCGTCGTATTCGGCGTATGGCTGTGGCTAATCGTACTGCATCTGCAGCTGAAATTCGAGCTGCAGTTGGCACCACAGTGACACAAAGAACTGTTACAAATCGGTTACTTCAAGGTCAGCTCCGAGCCAGACGTCCTGTACAGTCCATTCCACTGACTCCAAACCACTGCCATTTGCGACGTGAGTGGTGTCAAGCTAGAGCTCATTGGAGGACGGAGTGGAGATCTGTTGTGTTTTCTGATGAAAGCCGATTCTGCCTTGGTCAGTGATAGCCGTTTGTTGGTTAGAAGGAGGCCAGGTGAACGCCTGTTAGTGACCTGTCTGCGGCCAAGGCCCACAGGGCCTACTCCTGGAGTTATGGTTTGGGGAGCAATTTCGTGGTTATCGCACGCAACCTGGCTGTAAATTTGTACGTCAGTCTAGTGATACAACCTGTTGTGCTACCATCCATGAACAGCATTCAAGGGGGTGTTTTCCAACATGATAACGCTCGCCTTCATACCGCTGTTGTAACCCAACATGCTCTACTGAGTGTCGACATGTTGCCTTGGCCTGCTAGATCACCAGATCTTTCTCCAATCGAGGACGTATGGGACATCACTGGACAACTCCAGCGTCATCCACAACCAGCATTAACCGTCCCTCCATTGACCGCCCAAGTGCAACAGGCATGGAACTCCATCCCACAAACTGATATCCGACACCTGTACGACATAATGCATGCACGTTTGCATTCAAAATTCTGGCGGTTACACCGGTTACTAATGTCCCAACATTTCACATTTGAAATGGCTCTACCTGTGATCTTGAAACTTTAATCAATTAAATATGTTACCTAGACAAATGTATTCCTAAAATTTCATTACTGTACAATAATTTTTTCTTGGTGTTGGGATTTTTTTCCCAGCAGTGTATATTGTATAATAAATAAATTTGCTTTAATTTTGACATTCTCCAAGAAGAATGATAACACTCTTTACTTTTCTGAAGCAATTTATCGAATTCCCCTGAGTAGCCTGTGTATATTAATATAGTAACGTAGATTCATAATAGTAATGTAGATTCCACAGGATGACACAAGAAATTTACATTGACTATTACATAAATAATAAAAATCATTCTAGATTTACAGTACATATTTGAACAAATTAAAAAAATTTTTTAGTCATCAAAAATATTTTAAACATTGGCTGTTATCATGTAGGCGGTAAGCATATCAATTAGAGTATTCTTCTTTAGTCGATACATGTTTATTACAATTAGTTATATCATATAAGCATCATAATTTATGTATCCACTCAAAAAGAGATCAATCGATTTGAGATTCGGTGATCGTTTGTGTGTGAGCGATTGTGGAGGTTCATTGGATCTTTTTCATCTTAACATTTTCTTGTCCCCAAAAAATGACTATTTTGTTTTAAAAATAGCAATACATAGTGTGTGCAGTTTCAAAAAGATTTATTTTCCTCTTTTTCGCGAAATTTAAAAGTTTTTATTAATTTAATTGAAAACATCAGAACTTGATAAAAGATAATTGTATATGGATTTATTAAATTTAACGACAAAATCAATGGTTTTTCTTTTTGTGATCTTGAAATGTCTGACTGACTTGATTAGATTAGGCGAGGGACTATCATAAATACTGTAATTTAGCACAACAGGTGGTATATGTAAACTAATTGAAATCAATCCATTATCTCATTTACTAATTAGCGTTACTAAATTTTAAAGATTCAAGATTACTTTAAAAGTAGAATTTCGAGATTCAAGATATAACATCATTCTCTTCGCACCTTGGCCCAGTAGTGAATATCTAACTCGTTGTAGAAATCAAATAGTTCCACACGAAAATATGCTTTGAATTAATTAGAAATTTAAACAAAATTACGATTTAAAACTTCATGCATATTTTAGGAAAATACGTGATTCATTTTGATAAAATTTTAATGGATAAGAATTCAGAAAAAAAAATATTTCCAAATTTGAAACGAATACTGGGATATTTTTAACATTAAATTAATCCAATAAAAGAAACTAAAATTGCTCGTGCTACTATATACTTTTCTAAAAGGAGACTCATTAGTATTTTCCAGCCATTTGGTTTTTTTAAGCCTATAGTTATTTTTTAATAGAAAACTAAAATTTGTGTCCACTTTTGCGAATTGCACCAGAAAGGGTTAAATGACATAAATATAGACAAAGTATCTTATTCTCTGGTCCTGATAGTCATATTTAATAAAATATTTTGATACATTAAGATTTTAAACAAAAAAAAAAGTTCCTCTCTTCTTCGATCAAAATAGACCAAGTTATGTATATTTTAGACTGTTTCAATGACTACACCAAAGAAGATCATTCATTCAATTAACGTATTCCGTTTCCTTTCAGCGGGATTGATTGGTATAGATTAATATTAATAAAATTCGAATTGTATTCGGTCAATTTTAGTTGTAGAAGAGTGTAAATGGTTTTGATTAAATATGACAAACAGAAGAGACGAACTATATGGAAATTTAGGTTTCCTTAATTTATTGATTGCAACAACTTAAAATATAATTATTTGCATCATTAAAATTATTTTAATTATTGGAACTCTGTGCCTATGTTTAACGGTTTAAGAATCAGCTATTGGACTATGGTTAGAGGGGCGGTTGTTATGTTTTACAATATTAACATCCGAATTTTTAAGCAGGAATGTGATGTTAAAAATTATTGTAATAAGTTTAAATATTAATAAAAAAAAGAAATACATGAATGTTTCCCACGGGCTTGATAGTATAGAGCTAAATATTCATAAGATTGTGATTATTTAAAGAAAAAATTATAGTGTAAAAAAATTATGTATTGCTTTTCCCATTATCCATTAGTTTAGTAAATTAACATTTTTCCAATTATCGAAAATAATTTCGTAGATTTTTTACAAAATAGATTGTACAAAGGAATTCTATAGGTATTATAGGGCTAAAACGGAAAAGCGGAAGAGAAAACAGAAAAATTATGGTTATAATATTAATGATAAAGCAATGAGCTTCTGGTATTTTTGAGTATAAACTTTGATACAAATTGTAATATAAAGTATGTTAAATTATTTATTTTGGTTCTAAATATGAAAAAAACTTGCAAGTATCAGAAAATTCGTATTTCCTAGTAAACATGGATATGATGTTATTAGAGGCATTGTATGGAAAAACTGATCTTATCAAAAGGGGTAGATAATGAATCTATTATTGAATATTGAAATGTTTTTTATATAAATAATCATATGGCAAATTTATTTAATAAATTTCGTTGCTGCTTCCCTATAAGTAATATCAAAATAGCGAACAATTAAATATAATAAACATCTAAGGAAATGATATTTAATTACTATTATAAAATAAAAGCATATGACTTATTTAGTTGTCACTTAATTAAAATGATAATTAATAAATTTACAAAAGGGATATACCATCACAGAAGACTTAAATATAAGAAAATATCTAAAAAAAATTTAAAATGAAAAAAATTACTAAGTACGGATTAATACGAGCTAAAAGTAAAACTCGTATTAAGACAGAAATGGGAAATTATATATGTTGAAGATTTTATTTCAAAAATAGATATTAAATATATGTCACATAAATCTTTTCATATTTAATGTTTTGTACGTAATTTAAGTTATCAAATAAAAAGTATGCTCATAAATCAAGATATAAAAACCCCGAGTTTTATCGTCTCTATTGCTAGTATTTTTGCATTGGTATTGTTCAAGTTCCTGGTATTTGTGCTATATCTGAATACTATAGGAAACTTAACCAAAATCGCGAAGCATTTTTGAAAAAACTGTTCGAGAATTTAATCATAAAAATGTATCTACCTTTGTGATATGAATTTTTTCCTAAATCCCATAAAAATATAAAATTTAGTTGCATTTTCAAAGGATATAAATCTATAAAATGTTGAAATATTGCAAAAAAAACCGTATTAGATGCCATTGAAAAATTAAATTTAAATAATGTAGCTGTTATTAACAACTTTGAAATTATAAAAGATTTTAAAGATATAGATAATTTATCATTCGGTTACAAAACTTATAATGCCTTCATTATCAATACTGTTAGATATAATTATGATTTAAAAGATTTTATTTAAAAGCTATTATAATTTTAAATAAATTCAGCTCTTATTAATTTAATATTGAAAAAATTTATAATCTTAAAAGTTTTGTAATTTTGAATGAATTTGCATTTATAAAAAATTTGTCAACTAGACGCATAACATTTTAATATTAATATACCCACAGTCCCTCTCAGCCTAGGGGAACCAAGACATATGTCTAGACTGCCTATATATATTCCCCCTCTTCTATGAGTAGGTAATGTTAAGAATCTTCCTGTTCATTTTTGAATATTCTCTCTCTCTCTCTCTCTCTGTGTGTGTGTGTGTGTGTGTGTGTGTGTGTGTGTGTGTGTGTGTGT
>JAPMOQ010049656.1:5202126-5264062 GCA_026543055.1 Argiope trifasciata | reverse complement strand
GTGTGTGTGTGTGTGTGTGTGTGTGTGTGTGTGTGTGTGTGTGTGTGGAATGCAATATTTGCAAGTATAAATAAAATGCATATAATTCTAAAAAAATAGATTTACCATTTGTTGTAGTCGAAAGAATAAGAACCTTTTGTCTGATAAGTACAATACAGGATTTCTATAAAATTCGTCAGATAGGGTAAATTTTAACACCTTCGCTGAAATGACCCACTCATGATATTCGGACCATCTAATTAGATGACCTTATCTCTTAAGTGTAGTATTGTAACAGAGGAGGTACCATCTAGTTAAATAGCTGATTCGGGTGGTTAAATAGGTATGAACCAAAGGCGAGTCTCGCTCCAGTCAACGTGATAAGCTGTTTGAGATGAATTAAGATGCATTTAACTTGCCACACATGAATAGCATTTTACAGTTTTTACTTATAAAAACCAAACATCTCTAAGATGTCACTCGGTAAAGAAAAGAAAAAAGTATTGAATTTTAGTTATAAATCAGACCATAAATTGGGTTTGAATGCAAATTTATTCAAAAAAAAAAAAAAGAAAAAAAAAAGCCATGCATTTGAGTAGATCGAAGACAGTTTAGGCTTAGTCTTTAAACCAGAAGATTATTTAAAAGGCATTTTCTTGAAATATTCGTGCTCTTATAACAATAAATAAGCCAATTACGGTTATAGTTTTGTTCCGGTATTTAACTGATCTCTTTGTTGGCTGATTGAGGACATAGAAGAGTTAGAGGCAATATTTCCCCTCGAGCAATATTACACTTCTTTCGATAAGATGTTTTAAATAATCACTCACTAAAGCCTCGATCCTTTTAAAATGAAAAATCGTATAATTTAGGGATTGAACAACATGTTTCATTTATAAGGATGAATATATATTACCTTTCAAATTTTGTAAACAAATCTTATCAAGGTGAATTTCTGTAATCCTGTTAAGCTGAATATTCATAGCTGAAATCAAGGTCAATTAAAAATATGAGCTTTGTTGACTAACCATAATATTTATATAGCAAAAGTATCATATTTAAAAAAGAAGTTATCTAGCATAATTGTTGACCTAGATTATTTCGACTTATTTAAAAAAAAATTATTTTAAGATTATCATATAACGTTTATGTTTTGCACATAATTTTATTATTTAACCCATTAATACTTAGCATGACTCTTTAGAAACAATTCGAGAAATGTACCTTAATTTTATATGAATAAACATTTCTACTTATTACTAACTATTCCATTGCTTTTGTTTTGCCAAATGGCAACTTTACATCATTTAATTATTGCCATTTGTTAATAAAAGATGGCAACAATGAAATAAAATAAAATGTGTTCTAAAAGCATTTTGTGTTCAAGAATTAAGTTGTTTGTGCTGTCAAGGAAAAAAAGAAGTAAGTTAAAAATACTTGTGTACTAGCTGGTACCCGGTGCTTTGCCCGGAAAAAAATAATATTACGTGCAATCAATCAATAATTTTGCAATATTTTATCAAAATAAGATAAATGATACGATAGTATATAAAATACGAACAAACAAATTTTTATTTTTATGTATTAGATCTATGTATTCTTTTAGAATTATAAAACTTGGTGTTCTTTCAGAAGGGTAATGAAAGAAACTATTTATTGTATCTCGTGACTCGTTCAATATTCAGAATTCTCAAGTTTAATATTAGAAAATGAGATTAAGACATATTCTTTTAAAATTGATTAAACATAGAAAACATATTTATACCATAAAATCGTTAATGTAGTCGAAGCGATAATTTTTGAAAATTAAGATGGTGCAAAATTATTTATATTACAATATTTTTAGTGGTTACTGTAAAAAAACACTAAAATTTAGTTAAAATATAAAACCTCCAGGGTTGGTCACCCCAAAACTTTCTCGTATGATCTGTAATAAAGTTGTTACCTCTGAGAATGATTTGCATGACATTTAAGGACTATAGCTGCAAAATATTAACCTTTCACTTGGGTTTAGCATTTCTACAGAATCTATTGCCTCCTCGGAGAGTTATTTGGAGGGTAATCCTTGATAAATAGATGCGGTTACGATTCAATTATTATTATTATTATTTAGATAATTGTAGTATTCCTATAACCATCCCGTGGGTGTAAACAATAAGCTGACCAAGTTTCATTGCATTCGGATGAATGGTTTAGCAAGGCATAAGAGACATACAGACATACATTCATTTTTATTTATATAGATAATTTGTATGTATAATGTGCATTTGATCTGAATATGTACTGCTCTGAATAATTCTTTAGTTAGCGCATTTTGGTAATTTTAAGCAATCTGAAATATTTACAGATTTGTTTTAGCAATTTAAAGTCGTACCTTTTTAAGGACGTCCGAATTTTGAAAATTTTGTGATATATTTTAAAAATATTTTTCCAGTTGATTAGACACTATTGGCAACCTGTATACAAATTATTTTTAAAAACGAAAATATCACCCATTAATATATTTTTTAAAATATTTTTCCAGTTGGTTAGACACAATCGGCAACCTGCATACAAATTATTTTTGAAAACAAAAATGACAGCCATTAATATTAATGGGTTAATGAAATCGACAGCAATTTTCGGTTTTGGTATTTTACACTTGCAAGATGCGTTGATCTTAAATTAATAATGCTTGTAAGCTTTGTATTTTTTAATATATATAGACTGAGACGAGACAGTTGCACACTCACGATCAGAATTGCGGATCATGTAGAAAACATAATGATCATGAAAACTCTAGTATTGTCAGGATTTTTAACATTTAAAATCAAATATAAGAGAGAAAATAATCTTGACTTTAAAGATTTTTTTCAAATATGTTTAGTACTTTCAACTAAATTTTCTTTTTAGTTTATCATTAATTAATACTTCATTAAAAAATTATTTTTGAATGTCCTAGTTCAAGCAAAGATTTTCTGATTAAAAAAAAAGAAGGATTAAAAAAAATGTTTAATTTTGTATTTCTGATAATAATAATGAATAATAAAAAGGTATTAACATTTTTTTTTCAAAATTTAAAATTAATTAATCAATTAACAATTCAGTTTTAATTCCATATAAATATCACCATCAGGATGAAAATTTGCGATAAACTGTAAACAAGAGTTCATAATGCTTATAATAACGATGTAAGAAATTTTATGAAAAAATAAAAAATTTAAATAAATTCTTAAGAGTTTGACTCTCGGATTGAGAGGAAACTAAATCATAATGATACCATTAAAAAAAACTTAAATATTCATTGAAAATTTTATTTACGATTAAACTTTAAATTTAATTAGAATATTTCTATTAGTACTTTACCTTTTTACAGTATGATTTTGATCTTTATATTTTTGACCTGAAAAAAAATACGCCTCTTAATACTTAAACAAAAACGCTTTGAAATTTTATTTCTTCGACCAAGCAGTGTAAAAAGTATTTGAGAATTCTTGGATAATATATATATATATATATATTTGCATATATATTTGATAATTGAAATGTTCTAGTAACCACGAAGAATATCTCCGCCCTGCCTTGGCATCTGGGTTGAATTGAATGACCAAGCCGCCGCGACTCATAACACCGGGCATTGTAGCCGATGCATAATAGTTTCCCATTATGAGACACAAATGCACCGACTAGTCATACAGAGGTAAAAGTTATTGATCTGCAATGTTGTCGCTGAAGGGCTCAAAGAGTAATAATACTGTTACTGCGCATACCAGGAAACATGAATCAAACAACGCACCGAAAGCCTCTCATCCCTATTTCTAGAGGTGCTTCCCAATGGAATAAAGTTTGTGAAAAGCCGAATTAGTAATCTTTTCAACCTAGACCTGGACAAAATATTTTTATAAAAAAAATTGTATCACACAATTCTTTTGTTTCAAACCAAGATGCTGATACAACTAAAATTTCTACTAAGTAAAGAGAATCTTTAAGTCAAAAAGTATTTTAAGAAATGATCTGATTGTTTTTGTTTTATTAATCCGTAGCTTTTTTCCACCGATGAAGTGTTTATCTCGTATGTGATTATCTACTTTCGGATACTGACCTACTCCCCCCTCCCCTCCTACGTTTTTATACATGGGACTGGAAGCGTTGATATAACCAAAATAGAGATTAGAGAAGAGACGAAATATTAAGGATCTATTTACAGTTACTTAGCAATACAAAACTCCTATTATCAATAAATTATTTGATGAAGCAATTACGGATAAGTCTCAAAAGTGGACTAGTCATATGAACAACAAATAAATAAATATATCTGAACAATAAATATAAAAAATCTAAGGTCAAGGACTAACATAATATTCCAAAACTGAATTCAATTTGATCAAGGTGTATTGTTCCTTTTGGGTATAAAATCATCCAAAAGTGATAATTTCAGATTTTTGAAATTATCTGTGAACGTTTATTAATTGAAATTAGTCATTGTCTATCACAGAAATACACCAGTTAATAGAAAAAAAGGTTCATATACAAACCTACAAATTTTACTTTATAATTCGCATTGTTAGCATACATTCCTCTACCTACTCCCGCAGCACCGAAAATGACTTTAAAGAAAAACATTTTAAGAATAAAACAGTTCCGAAAGGCCATCCCAGTACACATTGTAATTCAGAAATAGTCTTATTTCTCTCTCTCATATAATTAATTTTCTTTGTCTTACATTTATAAAACCATCTTTAAAAAAAACTCTTTTATTTATAATATGCAGATAAGTTTGCTTAAAAGACAAATTTCAATTTTTACTTTCGACAATATCTCTTTTCGAAATAAGAATAATATAGAGTCATCTCTCCCAAAGTATGTTAAAATAAAATTGAAATATCATACCTTATTTGCAATAGAGTGACTAGATATAATATATTATTAATAGTTTACGAAATTGAAAGAATATTTGTAACAGAAATTTGAATCTTCTGTTAGGGTTAGGTAAAGTTTTAAAGCCTTCTTTTCGAACAAAAATTTTACGATGTTAGGAAAAAAAAATCTTTGCAGCAAAATGTCACTCTTTTTATGGATCTAGAGACATTACAGAAACAGCTGTGTATCATAGCTTTCAGTGCAAAAGAAATTAACACAAATTGAACTAATACAGAAAAAATGTCGACTTATATTTCAAAGTTCACAAAATCGCCTTAAAAATTATTTAAAATATTTTCAAATTCATTCACATGTTTGTGGTTTCGTTACTCATTTTAAATTGAAAATATAAATAATCAATAGTTTGGTTTAAAGGGTGCTTTTTGGAAAAAAAAAAATTGTGGCTGAAATCATAGTACAAGGTGTGCCAGAGAAACTTACTTATTTGAAAGGTCAATAAAAACAAACGTACTTCAGTTATTGTTTTAATTCTTTTTTTATTTGAGAATACAATATTCTAATTTTTTTTCATACAGTTTTGAAAATGACATCGGTTAAATGGTGACCCCCATTGCGCGTACACTGATTAAGTCGATTTTTGAAGTTTGTGTCCACTCTTGCAGCATATCAATCGGTAAGTTGGCAATGGCGTCGCGAATGTTGTTCTTGAGGTGAGCTATGTTCCTTGGTCGATCGACATAAACCAGGGATTTCAAAGTGAGCCTCGTCACTGAAAAAAACGATCGCTTCATCTTGTAGGTTGTTAAGCACCATATCACATGCATTTTGATGGGCAACAAAATAGTGTTCATTTAATTCTTGCACAAAAGCCAATTTACAGAGATGAAATTGAAGGTCTTGATGGAGAATTAATCGAACAGTGGTGTCAGAAATTCCCACAGCAGCTGCGTGTTTGCTAGCCGAACGCAGAACTGACTGCCTCACTCTTTCGACATTTTATGGAGTTCTGGTGGTCCGTTGATGTCCATTTCTGGGTTTAGCGACACTTCCGAAATGAGTTAACGCACGACAGAATCGAATTACGGCCAGGAACGGGTCTGTGAGGAGGAATTTCAAAGCGAGCGCGGAAGGCACGTCGCGTAGCAACAAGTGAGCGACCGTTAGAAAAGAAGCTCTTGTCGGCGAAGGCCCGCTGTTCTCTAGGCCAGAGCATTGATTCCTGTTTCTCCGTTCGTTAGCATATGAATTCGATAACTCATAAACACACTTAACTAAAGTGATCAAATTCGGCACATGGCTTTATGATCATAAATTTTTAAGAAATTCTGTACCAAGTTCGTAAAAGTTTCGACACTCTGTCTATTACAAATCTGTACAGATTGCGATGAGTTTAGGAGCATGATTTTGTGATCTCCATATTAAGATTAATTAATTAAAGAATAAGAACCTTTTTAAGAATAAAAGAATTAGAAAGAAGAAAAGATTAAAAGAATATAATTTTTAAATAAATATCATCATTCAGCAATAACAAAAGCAGCCTTTATGAAAATTATATAGTTTGTCAACAAAAACTGATTTGGCCTGAACGGAAAGTACGAAGGCAGTGACCGGTGACATAGGCGGTTGAATGGAAAGTTCGGTGTCAGTCATTGGTAATTGACATAGCATTTAATGAGTTAAGTATCAGAATAATGAATAAAAATAAATGAACAATTTCTTAAGTGTTTTTAATGGTAATGCAAAACAAAATGTTTTTTTTTTTTAATAAAACTTCTCTATATCACTAAATAATTGATAAGAAACTATACTAATATTTTGTTTTTTTAATGGTAAAAAAAATTTGAAAAAATGCTGAATGTATTTCAAACACAAAAATGAAAAACTGTTAATAGAATTTGCATTTTGTTATTCGTATCATCAATGTGAAATTATTACCCAAGATGTAGATTACTTTTGAAAATTTTGTGTAAGCATGAAACAAACTAATTTCGTTAATTTTTTTTTTTTATATTTTATATAATTTTCTACTTGTATGAGATATTTAAATTTTCTTATAAAACACTATTATATTAATAACAATTTTTTCCCTTTTGAAACTGGGCCTAGAAAATTTAGAAAAGGCACAAAACATGAAAGTTGAGAGCTAACATTTTTATTGTAACTGAAAGTGAAGGAAAATAAAAACCGAGGAAGAAATCTTTGAAAATTAGAAACAAATGTAAAACTCAAAATTTTTGCAGATGCAAATTTCTATTTTAAAATAGATAGGAACATTTCGGATAGATTTGGTATCTTCAAAGTATAATATATCCTATCCAAAGAAATAAGTCTTCAAACTGAAATTTTGAACGAACTTAAAAGTCCAAATCAAACTAAGAAATCCATTTACTTTAAAATTTTATCTTGTGCAGAAACTCTTAACAAGTCTCAACTGATCTAATTTATTTTTTGGTAAATAATTTTATCTATTGTGCATCCCAGTGAATAATTTTAATTATATAAATAATCTTATTTATTTTTCCACCATTGTTTTATGACTTCTCGCCAGAACGCGTTGATGATAATTTGCACTCTTCGTTCGTTGTCCTCAATAAGCATCGCAATGATTTACGTTTCTCACATCCAATACTTAAATTTAGATCAGCTTTACATGGAACAAAGAAATCGCTGAAGAATTACCGTATACACTGCAGGTTGATGATGTAGTAGGTTTTAGAAAACTGTAGTCTCTTCATCTTTATTATATAGTAAAAGAAATATTAATTGATATGGAACCATTGGGGAGAAAATCTACATGAATAGCGGAGAGCTATTGAATAGTGGAAAGAATGAAAAGTAGAACAAAGTTGCATAAAGTCAACGAGTTTACTTTCGATTCGGAAGGTGATAAGCGACCTAGTTTATTTATAGCACTGTGGGCACACAGCAACGAACAACAATATATTTTCTGACTCTTTCAAGGATATAAGTTATTTAAAAGTTTTTGGATTACTTCTGAATTCAATAATGATGAACAGTTAGAGTGAACGGGATGAATCTAAAATAGTTCAACATACACTGAATGGCAGATAAATATTATCCTTTCAATTGCGGGTAAATGAAATCATCCTCCTTTCAGCTTTTTTTTAAATGAAATGTACCAGATATGGTATAGCTTATTTTTATCTTCTTTAACATTTTCAAAGTTACCGACGAGATATCTCGTCTTTCAGATACTTCCAATTACAGGTTTCTGTGGGCTAAAATTTGTCTGTTATGACAGTTTAGATAGATTTTCAGGGCGTCAGATTTCGCATGCCTAGTTTTCACAACCTTCATATAGATGTATAAGATTTCCTTTTACTTATCTTTCTTTAATGTCACGAGTTAAGTTGAAAACAATCTGCAGATTATTATTTCTATTTCTTCGTGATTGAATAGATTTTTCTAGCGAAGGAATTAAAACTCTTTCATTCTGAAAATGAAATCCGTTTTTAGAATTAAGATAAATTCATTCAAAAGATTCCTTGAAAAAAATTGAAAATGTTGTCAGCATAAATATTGAAAATCTATCTTTAGATAATTAAATCTAAACTTTGCGTTCCTTTAATTATAAAATTAAACAACATTTAATGTCTATCATAATATGATTTACTTTTTTTTTAATACTTGTGCTTCACAATATTTGAAAATACTGAATATTGGGCTTAAAGATCCTCAAAAAAAGTTTGAAAATAAAGCACATAATCAGAGTGATAAAATAGGACAATTTAAAATGAATTTGGCCAAACTTTTGGATTTAAAAAAACTTGCCCCATGTGCTGTCAGATATAGAAATACAAATGTTGTGGAACCATTAAATGTCAAATATGGTAAAAATTGTTTGATGTTGAACTAGGAAACTTTTCAAACAGAATGCCAATTTTGGTATCATTATTCATATATTTTCACGTAGACGTAATATTAAAGCTTGGATACTGCAATACAGGCTCGAATTTTGTCCCCGCCTTTACCCAATTCAAAATTAATTTGTTCACCCTATATGGAGTTTCGAAGAGGCTCAGTAATAAAAATAAATATAGAATCTGATATAACTGTTTATGTTTCCATACAGTGTTAACATTTAACCATTATTATATATGTATTGGGGCGTAAAAATGGAATCGAGATTCGAGTTTAATTTTTTGATAATGAATGACCTCTGGTATCGGAAGGTATTGCCTCTGGAATACCGAAATCATTATTGAATTATAAAATGCACATTTCACAAATATCTTTTGTGTAAAATTAAACTAGCGTCAGATTTATAAAACCACAGTATTAAAATGAACAAGATAGTTTGATTAATAAGTTTCCGAAATTAAAAATGATTTTTTTTTCTGATTTAATACTCTGATGCATATATTTTTTTCAGAAATATTTACCTCCCTGTTATAAAATTATCATCAATAAAGAACAAGCAATTCCTTCTAGCTTACAAATAAACTATCGTATATCAAACTGGACTGAAATGAAATGAAATAAACATCTGAGAAAAAACGTGATCCAAGAGCACAGGGTAAGATTACGTTTAAAGTTAGTCAAGCTTATCATGTGTCTATGGTCACGGATTCTAATATTTGTAAAAATAAGTACTGTTAATTTTTTTATCAGTTCAAGGTAAATTGATTGGTGGGCATTTATTGTATAATGAGTTGATAAAAAATCGGGTGGAATCAGTTTGCATATTTACGCTCCAAAAAAAGAGTTGTTGTTGTCATGACACTTTTACAAACCCGATGACAGAAGCGATTTAAGCCTTAATTAGCGTCCCTTGTTATTTCAATAGCGCCAACTAGGGCGAAGAGTACGATATAGCTACTTCATGCTTCTCAATCGCTTGCTCAAGTCCTTTTTACAGGGGAGGACACATTCACACTACTCACAGTTAAAATAAATTAACAAAGCCCGAACCGGGACTCGAACCCTGGTCGCCCAGATCCAAAAAAAGAGTGAAAGCAACTTTAAGATCTGAATTCGTAGATGAAGATATAGCTATATATATAATATAATAATTTCTAATTTATCTACTTTTTTAAATCATTTCTTAATCACTCGGCCTCCTGCTTCACTTTAACCTCTAAGCTGAGTGGGGTGTGATTTCCTATAGTGATCAAAACACAATATCAGCAAATCTTTCTTTCTAAAACTGTAAAAACTCAAAATATTTTCTAACTTCTTTCTTCTTTTCTATTAGGTGCAATGCGCTACGCTTATTATTGCATTAGCCAAAAATCTTAATAGATAAAAAATTGAAATTAAAAATTTTTTTCTACAGAATAAAAATTTTTTAAAAGAACGTCATGCCTGTTTCTTCAACGAATATATATCTTTTTAAATAAACTACATTACAGAAGAAACTTAGTTTCTTTTAATAAAATTGTTAAGGTGCGAACAATTTCTGTCCGTGATTGTACAAGATTTTATGCGATTAATCGGTAAATTAATTTCGTTTTAGTCTTATACACATGTAACAATTATTACTGATATTCTCTTAGTTAATGAAAATAATACAGCAATCCATACTGGAATTTTTTTTAAAAGCTTAATTTGAGGATTCAAAATAACACAAATTCCCTTTTCCAATGAAACTCTGTAATTCCATCGGAGTTAATTTAGTGCTCATAGACCCTTGTCAAACATGCCGCTCCAGTTCAATTTGTTAACTTATTCAATATCTTGAATGAGGAAGAACATCAGATAATTTGCATTGAGATATTTGGTATGTGCAGCTATTTTTGTCATGTGACTTAGGCATCCTACCAAATTATTATTGTTCCCTAAACTTATCCACAACAAATGTTTCATTTTTGAAATAATTAGTCTTATGAAGAGTAAAACTTTCTCGTTATTTTTCTTAGCAAATATGCTTTAAAAAAGAAACTCAAATCATAATAGACAGATTTTTAGTTTCATTATAGCTTCTCGTCAGAAAACGAAGCAAAATGAAAATGTTTGACTATGACATTATAAAAAGTAACAATAATTGAACTTGTAAACTTATTAAATAAAATAAAAATCCCTTCAATAATCCTAAGTGAAAAGTATGCGTTGGAGCTCGTTGTAATTAGTTCACATTAAAAAAAAGTAAACGGTTTTTTTTTCACACAAATCTGCCTCGTACGATAAGTAATCATTGTTAAAAATGTCAAAGGAATTATTTTTCGACAATTATCGAAAGAAAATTCACCTCTTGAGGCACGATTGATTTGAGGAGTGAAAATTGGTACATCATACTACTATTAGTATGGCATTGAATTAATTGCAGGGAAAGTATTATCGCAAATAATAAAAAAAATGTTAAAAATTTGTTCGAATTACGGAATAGAATTGCACGACAATTAAACTGGCATTATTTAAAATATAATTTCTGAAATGCAGTAAAAATTATTTTTGTGGGTAATATCGAAGGAAGTTACAAAAAAATGCAATTTATTTTCTAAATGACTTTTTTTAATGACAAGTAAAAATAAAATATACATGCAATGGTAAATTTAACAACAAAATATCAAGATATATTCAAATATAGGATATATGGATATCTCGCAAGTTTCGAAGCCTCATGTTTGTGATGTTCTATGTAGATTAGTCAGTGGATTGAATATAATTTTGATATATTCAACTAACGGAAATAACAACACACAAAATTGCTTTGGCAGACAATTTACATTCTACTGCCGGCGTTCTGGCCTAGGGGTAGCGAATTCATCCTGATCTGGACGTCAAGGGTTCGAACCATGGTTTCGGTCATGATTGTTTTTTCATGACCGAAATGTTTTTTCATGAACACAGACCATGTTTTTTCATGACCTGTATTCTATCTGTAAGGTACATGAAAGAGCCTCCCAGTAAAGAAGGGGTTGTGCAAGCGAGCATGTGAGTCTTATCTCCATATGAGCTAGAAGTTAGACTTCTGCTCTCAGGTGCTTAGGGGCTGTGACCCTCAGAAGCTACTGCAAAAACTCGGCTTAAATCACTGACTTCGTCAGAGGGATTGTCTTAGACAAGTGCCATCAGTAACAACTAATATATATTCTTGTAAATACGTGATTCAAATTCAGTCTGGGTGATCTAACAGGGATTTTCTTTTTTCCTTTGTTCTTCCAGCAATTTTTGGTTTTAAGCAGAATCTTGCTCTGTCTTAAATGAAGCTATGCGGACCTTAATACAGGCTACCACGAAACATTTTCTCTAAATATCAGAATACAACTGTATCCCGAAGATAGTCAAAAAGATCAACAGGAGACAATCAATCATTCCCTTCACTATAAGGCCTCCTGGGTCATCACGAAGTCGAAAAAAAAAAACCCTTTTAGGGAGATCTAATTTGATCCATCTATTCACCAACGAGTCATCAACTCCATTGCCTTAAAAAAATTTACAATATAATGAAGGTAAATAGTCTTATTTTTAGATGGGATGGATGAAACGCTATTAATCAAGTTCCAAGGAGGTAACTGTAGAAATGATTGCTTTAACTGAAACAAATGACAATGCCATTCTTCAGTAAATCTTTGATGGTTTCCTTTCCCCAGTTAATTGCTCATTTACTTCGTTTGCTTTGCCCTAGCTCGCATTCGTTAATGAAGTGATCAGTCTTTTAAAGTAACATTTGTTTCTTTATCAGAAAGTTTTGCTTAACTTGTTCTAAAAATCCAAGTAGTGTAAAGATTTGGTTGAGAGAAATGTCACCTTTTATTCTATTAAATTACAAAAATTTCAAATGCTACTTTGTTTTTTAAACCTTTTGGGGCTTTATTGCAAAAGTGTTGTCATTCATCCTTAATTCTATCTTCGTTTCTAATCTGTGCAATAGATCAACTGTAGTGAGTATCTCTTTCACCTGATAAAAAAAGTTGATCTGGCAAATTTATGCTCTTTCATTTTAATAATGCCCCTAGTGAGCTCGAGTTTACATTTGTTACACCCTCTCTTTTCTTAAAGCAGTCTTTTAATTTGCTGATTATGTTTCTTCTTTCATTTACATAGTTGAAATAATATTAAATATGAATCAGTGAATATTTCTATGCCTGTTGCGTTCATTGAGAGTTTTTAAAAGAAAGGAATTGAAATTTCAGATTTATTTAGAAGATTTATTTTATTTTAATTATTCAGATTTATTCCGAATTCACACCTATACTATTTTAGGTAACTTGTGCCCTTAGCGGGCTCGAGTCGACATTTGTTGCAAAATATCCTTTCCTTCTTTAATGCAGTCTTTAAATCCGCTAATTGCGTTACGTTTTTCATTTACAGAATTTAATTATTATTGGTTATGCTTCATGTCAAGGAATATTTCCATGCATCTTGCGCTCTCAGACATTTTTTGAGAATTGAATTGAAATTTGAGAAATATTTCTCGTAATTCGCATCTATTATATTTTAGGAAACTTATGCATTTTTCTCTCCTCGTGTAATGGCAATTAGAGTACATTAATCCATTAATTATTTCGCTTTTTCTGTTATATAATTGGATGACAACTTCCGTTTGAAGAATATGCTGTTACAGGGATTTAATTAAGAATAGATGATATATTTGAAGTGTTTGGTGTGTGTGTGTATATATTAGGTTGTTCGGAAAGTAATTTCGTTTTTTCCCGACAGAGGATTTAATTGTATTTTTCGCACCCAATTTCATACTTAAACCACAAAATCATTTTATGTTTTAAGAGCTGATATAGCAAGGCTTGAGTGTGAAAAAGTGCAGCTGATTCTTCGCAGTAGTTTTTGGATGGTGCCCTTTTAAATATGGAGAGCAATAAACAGCATTTTCGTCATTTTTTTCTTTTTTGCTATATAAAAGGTAAAAATGCTGTCAAGCCAGAAATTAATTAGCCAATATGTGTGGAGAAGATGTGTTAACAGTACATCAGTACCAGAACTGATTTGCAAAATTTTTCCTTCAAATGAGGAGGCCAAAAACCACCTCGATCAGTTTTTTTTTACAGCAAAGACCAAAACTTTTATGAGCGTGTAATCATGTTACTACCAAAAATATGGCAAAAGGTATTAGACCAGAATGGCAATTTTATAATTTAATAAATAATTTATTCATTAAACGAAAATTTCTTTTCATTTTGACAAAAAAAAAAAAAAAAAAAAAAAACGAAATGACTTTCCGAACAACCCAATATATATATATATATAATTATTGGTAAAGCATTATGACATTGAATTACTTAATTTCAGCTTATAAATTTTAAAATTAATAATTATTAGCTTGTATGATGGATGGGTATGATGGCTAAAGACTTAATCACTCCAAAAATTGGAATTTTAATGCAAAAAGAAAAAAAAAAACGATAAAAATTTAATTGCAAGAGCGCAAAGTTGAAAAGTTTTCGTAAAAGCAATGTATATATTATGTGTTTCTGTCATAAATTCTTTTAGATGCAATGAAAATCAATATAATGCAATTGTAAAATAAAATGGGAAGCCTATATAGCAATTAAAAATTGGTATACGCCAAATTATAAAATAGGAATGAATACCAACATTAAAACACAGGTAAACTATAAAATTAATCGTAGCATTTCGTATTTTCGAAATTAAATCTTAATTACTTCAAAATTAGAAATCCGCAAAAAGTTATGTTAGTTTTTGAAAACAGCAGAGAAACATGTGATTGTGTTATGTGAAACATGTTAACAATAGAATAAAAAAACATCAAAGTTTCTAATTTCAAACTTTTAACAGGGAAAAAATAAATTATAGACTCAGAAATCGAAAATAGTTGCGAAGTCAACTTCTGCTATTATAATGCAGAGTCGTTTAGAATTATTTTTAAAATATGACTATGAAGCCTGTTGGAGAAGTACAGCAAAATACAATGCTTTTTTTAAAAAAATTAAGTGAAATGAACTTTACTCAATGAGATAAAGATAAAAACACAAGTTTAAAAATTCTAATGCTATACCGACAGGAAACAATAACAGTTGCTAAATACAAGAATACTAATATAAGGATTATTGAAATTTAGGCTGATCATAAAATAACTCTCTGGAGATACATGCAGTGACAATGAATTTGATGAAACCAAACTTCAAATGCAAACTATGGAATACATAGGAGATAAATTCTGAAAGGGAAAAAAAAGGGGGGGGGGGTAATGAGTCTATGCAATATTTTACACGCAGGGTAGATTAACACTATTCGCAAATAATCTTGGGTCATCACATTGAACATGGACCATGGGTCTCAAATGTTAGTTAATACAAATTACTTTTTGCGAATTTTACACTGTATGCCATTCATTTTGGTATGTGTATTTTTTTTATATCTCAAACATGAATGAAATTTCGCATAATCCATTTACATGAATTTATGGTAATTATCTACCCTTTTTAGCTCGATATTATCAAAATATGTTTTGTCAGTGGCTCCCATTATTATTATTATCATTGCGAAATGTATCTCCTTATGCTTTTCATAGTCTCTACATGAAAGTTGGTTTCATTCCTTTCATTAATTTTATCTGTCAATGCCTGCAAACAGGTATTGTTTTTTATGGGCACTCTATGTGTTACAAAATTAAATTGTTTAACCCTTTCGAATATAATAACAAATCTGGCTCGAGTATTGAATTATTGAATTTTTAATTTTTAATCTGCAACTAAGCGAATGCATTTAATAACTTAAAATGAAAAAATCCTTGAAAAATGTTCATAAATCTCAAATGCCCCGATATTATTATAGAAATCTAAATAATAATAAATGTTCCAAATAGGGTGAATAATCTAATTAGAAAGTTAAGTAAATGCATAAGGTCAAAAGGTTAATATAAACAAAAAATAAATTCAAATAATTAAAAAACAATGAATACGGGCATTAAAAAGTATATATACAATAAAATCAAAGCGAAAATAAAAATTCTACATGAAAATTAAGTCAAGAAAGAATTTAAAAAAAAAATAAGAACTTTAAAATTGTCAAAACCACGCTGTGCTGATGAAGCAAAGAAATTGGATAGGGCTTTTGTAAACAATGTAAAAAATATTGCTGCAAACTGAATACAAAATGTAATATTTATTAAGATTAGAGAAAATTGTATGAAAATAAAATTTGCGTCAATGACAGTTTAACTTTTTGAATTTTAATAAGCTGAAAAAATAATTCTTGCAGTGGATATTGTGGGAAAATGCAGCACATCTGTTTAATTTTCAATTGTCTAACATTCTAATTAACATATGAACTTTTAAAAGTTGATGTTGAGCTTCGTATTGTTTTGAAGATCTCACATGCCAAATTTCACTTTTCTACCACCCGAAAGTGTTTCAGCAATAGGAAGTTTCTAGGAAAACAAAAACACATACCATTTACTTAAATTTTTTTCTCGTTTGACATTATAGTTTTATTAACTTGTCCTGTTATGGCATTGCTATTGTATTGATTTATATATATTATTTACAGTTGTATTGATTTACATATATTTTTTTATGTTGTTGACATTTACACACGCTGTTATTGCTTAACACATGATATTATTATTTACATTTCGTTTTATTTATTAGTTGCTTTTATTTACATTTGAATTGATTTGATTGATTTGTATTGATTTATATATACATATTATGTTATTAACATTTACACACGCTGTTATTGCTAAACACATAATATTATTATTTACGTTTCGTTTTATTTATTAACATATAGTCTTTCCACACGCAAAAGTATCCAAACAATAGAAAGTTTCTATGAAAACAAAAGTACGTACCTGCCGTTAATCCCATCAAACAAGCGTTCAACTACTTGATGGGCAGAAGAGAGAGCGACTGGTCGGAATGGGAAGAGAGCCCTTGTTATCCCACTAACCCACTGATTGAACAGTTCTCATTGTAGCCTGAGGGGCCGAATGCAAAGCGGACATTTAAGGGAAATTCTGTGGCATTGACCGTGAAAAGGCGAATGCAGGAGTGACGACTTTGACGGCCCAGATTTCGTTTCACTATTCCAAAGAGTTTCCTTTTTATGAACCCTCTGCTGCGTTTGTTTTATGAAGCGTGCTTTAAAAGTAATGAAAGGAACAGCAAAGAAAAATAAAGTGGAAATTGCCCGCTTTTGTGCGGTTTCCATTCCATTTGTTCTGGTTATCTTGGGTCTCTTAGAATAGATGCCGTAGTTGTTTTTCTTGTTTTTAAGATTATATATACTTTTTCATAATTACAACAGAATCGTTTTGCATATAAACCATATTAGAATCTTATACGCGCAACAGAATTTTCGCAAGTGTTTTTTTTTTTTAATGTTTTCAAATTCAATGGACTTTGATGCATATGCATGTATTTAATAAAACTTTTTGTTTGTTCAACATTTCAGTGGTTAAATACAAATTGACTCCATTCTAGTCTTCTTACTTTGTTTCGAATACTCTGAAAATGCCCGATCCTCTTAGAATAAGCTTTTTAAGGAGTTACGAATGCCATTTCTATCCTCTTATCGTTTTGAAACTTAATAAAAATATTTAGACTCATTTTAGAGCGGCGGTGGCCTGGAAGTAAGGTTTCGGCTTCGGAACCGGAGGTCCTGAGATTCGAGACTTGATTCCTCCAAAAAAAATTCTTGTAAGCGGGCCTGGTGCACGTTAAATCCATTGGGGTGAATCGTCCCTGGCTGGTTTGATGTGGAAGTTTGTAGAGAGGGTGTCATCCTCGTCATTTGACCGTGGTTCAAAAGTACGAGGTTCATCCCCAAATAGCCCTAGCGTTGCTTTAAAACGGGACGTTAATAAAACACTAAACTAAACTAAACTAGGCACATTTTAGCTGTTCATTTGTTCATAAACAAAACTTTTGTAACGATATGAAAAATTGGAAACTTGTAACTGAACATATAATAGAAATGAAACAAATATAATTTAAAATGGAGGTTCTCTTTTGTCTAAATGTCATTTTTAATAATTCTCTTAAGAAGGAAAAGAATAATATGCATTATGATTTTAAAGGTCACGCGCATTTTGTCACGTGACTGTCATGTCACGCAAATGAATTGACACCCATTAATTTGTAATTGAAAAAGCATTTGATAATATGAAAAAAGATATAATCATTCGTTTAAAATAAAATTTTTGCTTTATTTACCTGATACAGTTGCTACATCAGTAGAATTTTGTGAATTTCGTATCAAATCAATTTCATTAGCCCCTAGTATTGTTTGTCTTTTTATCACTCTGTGGACAGTTTTGCTTTCTTGGCATTTTGTACAACCTATATTAGTGGGTTAAGATAACCTATATAAGAAGATTGTCTCACCTTTCACGACTAAGGAAGAAAGGTCAATAGTCCAATATGTCTAAAGATGAGACAAATTATATCACAGGCTTAGAAGAGATATATTTTATTTTGTATGACATGAAAATTCGGGAAGTACTTTCCTGATTCTCTGTTTTAACAGCAGAAATGGCCTTCTGAAAACGTTCTCGCATACTGTCCAATAAAAGTATCCCTTTCCCTCCCCGCATAAAATTGTGGACTTTGTTTAAGGCTACAAATGCCTTGCATGTCATTCGTGAGCAGTAATCACGAAATATTGATCTCACAATAGAGATGTAATATTTACGCGAATCTATTGTGCGATCTTTGGAGATTAATCTCTGACATGCATTATAAACAACTTTGACAGATTTGTTTCGAAATAATCTACATTAAAGATTTTTAACCTGCAGAGCAAATTTTATCTGTCTAGCTCTGCACTTTTGTAGTAATCGTGTTCATTTGTACTCAAGCAGCCGGATAGACAGATTTTTTCTGAGAGGATGCCGTTCCAAATCTGAGAGAAATCTACAAAATTTGAGTAAAGCTCAACTTCATCCGTTAAACTCGACGCGTTTTTAAGTAAACATCTTCACACAGATGACATATCTTAAGTAAATAGAGAGATACAAATTCCAAAAATATGTCTTTCGTGTTTTCGGGAATATGTAAAAACAAGAATATTTGTCGAGGTTCGAATTTCTTCAAGATTATAGTAATTTTCCTATACCTTGTATACGATAAAATAAAGAGATATTTGAAGTCATACTCTATCCATATCTAATGGTTAAAAGAGAGAAACAGGAGAAAAAATGAAGAAATAATACATTGTGTGAAGCACAAAATCACATGATTTTTAGATACATAAGTTTAAATAAAGATCCTGGATTTTTTTTTAAACTGAAACAGGCGCGATACATCCTTTAGTATGTACGAAGAGAGTACATTATTAGTATTAGAGTTATTGAAATAAGCAGATTTATCATATTACAATATGGAGAATTTTCTTTTGGGATTGTACAAAAATATACATATTTTCTTCATATATTTTTAAAATTACAAGTATTCAGATAATTAAACAAATGGGAGTCTTTAAAGTTAGATTATAGAGGATTTTTTTTATTGGTTATACTTCAATAAGTTTAAATATTTATTTGGTAATTATAATATTCTTGTTTAATGTGAGCAATTATTTTATTGATTATACTTTCTCTAAGTACCCGTTTATCCACTGTTGATTGATCGAGTTTCTTCATCATTTTTTCTTTATTATAAAGGATATCAAAATTCTTGGTAAATTATCCGTGATGGTCTAATGATGTTATGGTATATAAAAAATAAAAGATTGCCGCTTTTCGACATGGAATTTATCAAACTAGGAACCTACTTAAACATATCAATATTTTTTAAAGGTACTCTTAAAAAATGCGGAAAAAAAATGTTGAATTTAAGGGGAAATTAGTTCAATATGAATAAAAAACAAAAGAAAATGATATTAGAATGAATTAGAAATGAGAAGAAATGAAATAGGTACCAAGTTTACTAAAGTTTAAATATTAAACTGTTATCCCAAAAGTTTAACCAAAATATTTCCTGTAAGGCATAAATGAATATTTATTTGCATTTTTAAAACCCATCACTATGCATTAAATTAATTTTTTTATAAGAAAAGTCTTTCCAAGAATTTACCTTTAAATGTAAGTAAATGGAGTCAACTAGACCTAAAAGAAAATTATTCTCCCTCATACTTTCTAGAACACTCCATTGATACCTGATATGTAGAGATACAAGGCTCAGAATCCAGTTCTTTTCAGTCACAATTGCCCCTTCATAGGGGGAAATTTGATGTTTAAAAATAGTATGTTCTTTAAGAAGTTTCTGGAAATAATGAGAATATCCTTTATATTCACCTTCTTTTCATCTGCGAAAATGTCTTTTCTTCTTTCGATTTCAAAGAAGCATTCATTCTCTTTCGAATTGCCTAATCTTACGTTTTAATCTTTTTTGCTCTTTGTTTCTTTCAATTTTAACACTAGGCCATGTTACTCTGAGGAACCGAAGATTTAGAAGGTCTAATAGAGTAAGACCCAATTCTATAAAAAAGTTGACGGTGTTAGCTTTAATAATTAATTTTATTATAAAACTGATGCAATTGATATGTAGTACTTGTGATTCTAAAATTTCAAGTACTACTCAAGAAGAATTTTCATTTGAAAAGTTAACATTTGGAGCAATTACTTTCGTCCTTACATTTTCACTATTTCTAATATTTTATCTTATTATTTTCGGTTTCACAAGGTTCGCTTTTTCTGCCTGCCAGTAGCATCATAACTGGTTGGATTTTCACGAATAACGATGAATTTTTAAATACTTATTTCAATAGTTCTGATGTTCTAAATTTCTATGTTAACCCGTAAAATCTGTTTTTAACCGTACAGTTACAGAGACTAAAAATTGTTGTGCTATAAGAAAATATTATGCAAAAAAATATTTTCCAAAAACCTTTACCTACTGTAAATACATTATAGCAAAATATATGTGTAAATGTATGATTATTAATGATAGAATCAATAAAGGGTTGCTCCAAGAATTAGTTATGAGGTTTGCTGTAATTTGTACAAATTCAATCAAGAACTTACGGTAATGATCTCGCAGAAAAATTCAACCAATATAACAGAGAGCGCAAAAAAGTGCTAGATATCAGACGCTATTATCCTCCCTCTACGCCAGAGGTACTAACTTTACGATAAACATCACAATATCATACTCTGTAGTTTCCTTTTTCTGTTCGCTAAATGCAAGATGAAGTCCAAAATGACATTGGTATGACACATTTGACGTGTATCCCATGAGCGCGAATTGACTGTATTTAAGATACCTTTTATCATGTCGGATATAAGAACTAAAAAAGGACAACTAAGATGTAAAATATTTAATGCTTAATAAGCTCTTTGATAACCGATTGCCCGTATTCTATGGGAATTGTAAAATATTTTTGAGATATATATTTTCCCATGTCATTGTTTATAATACTTAGACATTTTATAGAAAGACAAATGCTATTTAGACAAAGTATGAAAAAAGGATCATGAAAGGCTATTACTTAAAAGACATTTATTCCTCAAACGTGGAAATGCTATTTAAAAAAAAAATAAACACCACTAAAAATATTTATTCAAAGCACAATAAATAAACAAATAAAGTCGTATGAAACAAAGTTGTTTTTATTATAAAATAAAATATGAATCTACTTGCTGCCCCAAGGAATAAAATTATTTAATTTTAATTGCTCTTACTTTTATTTCTCATAAAAATTAAAACAAGGTCAACTGAAGATGTATTTCATATTTTGTCGATTCGTTATTTGTCATTCTATAGAATGTCTTGGAAAAGTTTCGAACACAGGAGGCCTATTTTCGGCAATCTATAGAATGCAGCATTTCAAACTTTATCAGCAACATATGTATCGTTTGTTCAAAGACTATTTGAATTTAAAAAAGTAGAAAATATTATTTCTTTTTAAGAAATTGGGAAGAAAATAAATGTCAACATTACCAATAAATTAAAAGAGAAAAACATATTGTCTAGTCTTTATAGCATATTGCAACTGCAAACTAATCATTTACAAATGTTTAATAATGATTCGAGTCTTCTATTGATTTAGTCATTCTTATTTCTTTTAAAGGTGACGTTGTATCTTTATACCGGATGATTCAAAAATAAATTAACATTTGAAAATTCAATACATCACGGAATAATGTAGATGGAAGGATAAAAACTGATGCACATGCTTGACATTATATAAGGTTTTATTGAAGCAAAAAAAAAAAAAAAAAAAAAAGTGCAAAAAGATGGGAGAAGATGACGACAGGATGTCTAACGTGTTGTGGGTCGACGAAACTCATTTCACACTCTGAGGGTCTATGCACCCCGCCGCACAATTTAGGTTACCGAAAATCCTAGAACTGTTGTGGGAACCCATTGCGTGACGAAAAGTCACTTTGTGGTGAGGACTTTCCACTCTTACCATGAACGTACCATTTTTTTCGAGGAAATACGCGATCCTGATCTTCAAACTACTAGCGTGGCGGGTGAGAGGCGCGTCGATATCTTAAAGAATCGCTTCATCTCTCACTTGGCTCATAAACACCTGCTGGAAAGCCCGACTTTTATGTAGGAAAGCACTCCATCTCATATTGTAACAAATGTGGAAGATCTCTTGAGCACAAGTGCTGAGCTGTCTCTTCCGTCATGCTTGGCCTCCAAGGCCCTCAAATCATAATCCGTGTGAATGTTGGTTGTGGGGTTACCTGAAATCGCAAGTCTATTGCATTATCTGATCTCATTAGGCATGCTAACAGACAACATACGAAGACAATTTCTTACCACACCTACAGATATGCTGGAGTGTTTTTCACAACGTTATCATTTGACTACAGATATTGTTGGTAAAGAACGGCCGACACGTTGAGCATTTGTTATAAGAAACATAATCTCTTCTAAAAGTCAATTATCATACTACTTATTGCTTGTGTTATCATATAAAGCACCATCTCTTGAATCATCTGGTATTTTAATATTTTTATAAAAGCATTTTGTTCATAAGGTTTGTGGTCCATTCATAAATTGCTTACAGAAGATGCCAATTTTACATTATTTTAGTATTATAACAATAATCGCAAAAAAAAAAGAAAGAAATACTAGCTTTATGATAATGTAATCACAGCATTACTTAATATTCTGACTAAAAATGCCATAGATAATAAGATTTCGATGAGAGTAAATACTATTTGATTGAAATAAATGATTGATTCGTTTTTCTAAAATAGCTATTTTGTTACGAAAAAAATCACACACGTAATACGAATAACTAAATTTATTTATCGCCAAGAAGAAGTTAACACTGAAGTAGATAATTAAGTAGTTATTTTCTGCTAGATGCTATGCATTTGAAAATCTCTGAATAAACTGCAAGCTTTTTGACTCCATGTATTACTTGAAAAAGCTGAAACAGAAAGTGCTCATGTTAATGGTATTAAGGAAGATGGTCAAGTCATAATATGCATATATATATAGATACGAAGGTCTGGAGAGTTGCAATGAAAAAATATTTTGTGTGTATTTTATGTTTTTAAAAGCCGGACGAAGTGGTAAGCAGAACGAAAAAGAATGCTATTCATCTTCGCTCCATCTCTAGAAATCAGAGTGGTTTATTATCTTTCTCAATTTCATGGAGAGCAAAATTAGAAAATATTTTTACTTCTAATCTATAATAATTAAATGTGAGAGATAGTAGAAAAAAAAATAACAATGCGACGTTTAGATTCTTAAATGAAAAGGAATTATCGCTTCAGATTATAATAAATATTTCTCTTTTTGTACATTACATGCTACGATATTTTCTCCTTTATTCAATTTTAGATAAATTTTTGTAATATGAGGTTCTAGGTTTGGTTTTAATGAGCCAATAAAAATTCGCAAAGAAATGACCGACAAGAAACTCATTTCGTACGATGAAATGGAACAATCAGGGTTATAACTGTTTAACAAAATTGATGATCACGATGCATCATTCCAGAATATGCTGTTTCGAAACTTTGCTCCGACCCGGAACCTTTTGAACTCTTCAGGTGCTCTAATTACTACAAAAGTTTCCTTTTAACCCTGAAGTAGGATGGGGGTTTTGACATTATTACTCCTTTTTCAGCCTCACCAGGAAGAAGTCAACCAGCCAAGATTTCGTCATACGCCTTTAATTCAATATTCTTTTCTTTCACCCAGAAAGGCTTTCTCCTCTTTTGACTAAAGCAGCTAAACTGGTTTAATGATTCGTTGTACACGGTAAGACTCAATCTATGGGCATTAATGGCCCAAATTTAAGGTTTCAATTTATCTAACCATATATTCTTTTTCTCTCAAAACATATCGGTTCTTAGATTTATGTTGCATTTCATGGGATAGATTTTCTTAATTCTTTATTTAGCTTTTATATCACAGCGATTATAAGCATTTATTCGATCAGTTTCTTGGTAGCGTAGTCATGTGACATGGACGTCAAGGTGGGGGGGGGGAGGCATAAATATCTCTGGCACCGCTCTTGAAAGGCGCGATGGAGATAAAGCTTTATATACTTGCAATTTTTTAAAGCCTGGTTCCGTTGCATGGCATCACCGGAGTAATCTGTTTTAATTAATCAATAGATACCATCATTAGCACGCTCACACGCTCCTAGATGACAATACTACATAGAAATGAAAGATGAATAAGTAATTTTAATTAATATACATGAAATGAATGACTTTAACTGGTTGAAATGAATAATTTTAAACATATATATTTTTACTTTTCTTAATATTTGATTTTTTTTAAATTAACAAATAACAATTTGGGTTTGAAGGGGCTGACGCCAGATACACAGATGGGGTGGAAGAATAATATTATTCCCAAGGGACCGTTTACATTTGCATTGCCACTTATGGTGTTTAAATAAATAACTTAATTATTTAATTAGTTAATAAAGCGTTGTTCTACCCCAGATGGCAGAT
Organism: Argiope trifasciata; assembly: GCA_026543055.1. Classification (NCBI taxonomy): domain Eukaryota; kingdom Metazoa; phylum Arthropoda; class Arachnida; order Araneae; family Araneidae; genus Argiope; species Argiope trifasciata. The sequence goes on along the minus strand of JAPMOQ010049656.1, from coordinate 5,239,413 downwards.
ATCTCCTTAGTCACTGATTAATCAGCAGTTTTGGGGTTTTCTTATTTTTTTTCTCCATATTTTAGTGCAGTACATATATATCGGAAAGCTCAAGCTACATGACTCTGAAATTGTCAAGTCATGTTTTCATACAAAAAATAATGTATTACCATAATTCTGTAGTAATTTTGTTAAAAATTCTATTGTAGTTTTATTTATACTGCTACAATGTAGGTATAAATAATTTTCAAGAATTATCTAGATGAACCACTTAGTGGGAAAGGGAGAAAATCGCAAAAGATAGTTGTTTAATCATTAGCCAGATGAAAAAACTGATTGATACGAGTTACACACATTGTAGAAAATTTTCACGAGTTCCTGGATAAAAAAAAATGCATATATTATTTCTTTAAAAAAAATTGAAATCTTATTCTTGTGCTGTGTAATGCATATCTAACTCAAATTTGAAATACGAGTAGCTAATTTTTAGACATTGATTTATTATAAAAATATTATAATAGGCATAAACAATAAAGAGAGTTAAGATGTATCTGTTTCAGAATAAATTAAATTTGAATTTTGTTTGTTGCTTGATCTTTAAAACACAATTTATTAATGAACTGTAAAATTCAAATACTTTGGAACTTGGGGAAATGTATTAAAATCTGTTGAGAAACTAAAAATTTTTAATTAATGAATTAGAAAATTCTTTCAAAAGAACACGTTGAAAGCAAGCCTTTTAATGTAAAAATATGACACGGATTTTATGGAAATTCTTGCAAGTATCGAGTAGAAAATAACAAAAAAGACGAAAATAATGTTGCACGTTGAAGCAAATTATAAGCAAACTATGATTATATTAATATTAATATTATTTATTAATGATCTTTCTTCTTCACAAAAGCGAATTTTCCAACGAGTCAAATAATCCAATCAGCAACAATAAAAATATAAAGTCAGGCTCGGGTCAAACGCCATCATTAGTCATTCCTATTTTCGTCTTGGATGAAAAGGATTTATTCTAAAGTCATACGGTTCAAGTTTCGATTTAAAAACGAGGTGAAGCGTTCATCAGAGCAGTCATCGGAATTGAAGCTCAACTGAAGGCATCTTGAATATCGCTTTAGAATGGATGAATTAGTTTACATCTCGATTTCAACGGGACGACTCCTCAGATTCAGGAAGGAAGAGTTGTTCAAAATTGTGAGCAGATTCTCCCCTTCCCAGAAAGTTAGTTCATTAATGACTGTTTAGTTAACTGATCCATTGCTTATGAAGGAAGGTTTCTTATTAACACAAAATGTGTAACAATTTAAGCATTTCCACGCGTTTTATGGCTGGCAAGAATAGAGAGCAACATCCAGAAGATATTGAATAATATCTTGTGCTAATTAGAAACCTTTCTAAACAGAGGTCTGTGTATGCGTCACGTCGTACGTGGAGTTATTTTGAATCATACTGCACATTTAATCTGCAATGACTGAGCAATCAGTACTCAGTATGCTGAAGTTAGAAAAAGTTTTCGTTAATATCGCATATATTCTCAATGTATATGTAAATTCAGAAGAGCTTACAGTCAACCATATAGAGAGGTATATATCATCGAATGCCAACACAAAATGTGTTGCTACTCAGACTGAGTGCTTATAAAATAATTTAGATGAAACATAAATTGATGGCATTCATAAACAAATTAAACATTAATCGATCGAAAAAAGTAAGCTCAATTTTACCACGTAACCTAAAGATTAGCTTAGAGCAAAGAAGCGCCAGATTTCGATTGACTTCCCTAACAAATTCACAGTAGAGTTGGTTTGAAACAAATTTAAATCAGATAATGATTACTTTAATCAAATTAGAGTGGTTAAGAAATGAGCCCAGGAAAAGGTACGAAGGATTAGAAATTAAAGAAAACCATATATAAGATCAAGAACTAAATAATGTAATAAGTAGATATATAAGTATTATAAAAAAACTCAACAGTTTTGGTTTTTAATTGTGAAAGAAAACGAGGATAAAATGATGGAATTTCCACTCATCTGGTATTGGGCAATGTGAACTGACGCTTTGACATTCATTTCTGGCTTTAGCTTGTTAATGATAAGAATTTTATTAAGTTTATATTCAAAAATGTTTTTACAAAACAGAAGGAAATAGCTTCTTTCTTTTGAGAACGCCCTTCAAGCGTAAATGAAAGTCTGCAACGTAATGTTAAAATTTTCCGGATGTAGGAGATAAATCTTATTTCTTGATATTCAGATATTTTCCTTCAGTCTATGGAGAAAGCTCATTTTTTCAGAGTATAAACATATTAATATTTGGTTGCATAGGATGAATATGTACCAGTTCTTTCCTAAGTTGCTAATGCTCAGTATATTCAAAAATATAATTCAAAATTCATTCTTACAATTTACAATTATAATAAATTTTCAGAACAAGAAAATATGTAATAGAATATGTTGTAATACCATTTATTTCAGATTGGCATTATTCATGCTTTAAAATAAATGAAAAATTAATAGTACATTTGGATGTTGTTTAAAAAATTGCCGTATAAATTCTTTGTAACGAAATAAAAATAATTTTCTTTAGATTTGGTACTTCAAATAAACAATTTACGAAACGATATCGATTCTTTCATCACTATAGCCATCAGATTAATTTAAACTAATATAAAGTTAAAATACTAGTTTAATTTAATTTAAACTAATATAAGGATAAAAATAATCGAAGTATTAACTTGCGTTTGAAATGTCTATTTATTTTCAGAACAACTTTTGAATCACTATTATTTGTTATATTTTTTATCAGGAATATGTGTTTCAAAAGATCCTCTGTAAATGATGTGTTCTGCGATATATCGCAAAACATCTGTTGTTTGTTTTAATCGTTAACTTATTCAATTGTCCTTTCCTTTTCCAAAAGAAATTTGTGTTTAAATTATATACCATTAAAGTGACTTTTAAAGTATGCTAAATGATAACAGAGCAAAGGGGGGGGGGAGATCGGACCCATAACCCAATTTTTTCCCCTTAAAAAATATCTCCCCTTTTCCTTCAACTGTCACGAAAACCTATAAGCAAATATATCCCGCACACAAACACGTAAAATGCATCCTCTCACTAAATTTTTGTTTCATTTGAGGGAATTACTGAATAAGGACGGAAACAAATTTCAACCGGTTTGTCTTATTTAGATAAATGAGGAAGAAAGGTGAAATTTCATTGTTAAAATTTAGAACTAAATCAAGTAGTCATATTTCAAAATTCAGATAGCGGATTTGAAGTAACTTCAATGAAGAAATATCAAAAATTCCTTAAATTAGAGAATTTAAAGAAGGAACATAATAAATTCTCTCCTCTTTTCAAGTTATTTGAAGATAAGATTTCCATTTTTTTTTTCTACCGATCATGAGGTTATTTATTTTTATCTTTCCATAAAAACATTAAACTTATTTATCACATAGCGATAAATGCAAGCAAAACTGTCATTATGATGATTAGAGATTCTTTATATAAGTTAAATAAAAGGAGCAGATCGAAACTACAAAGAGTTTTTAATGCAGTTTCCTTAAAAAGAGGTGGGAGACGGCAAATCTGCTGGTTTAACTTATTTATATACGGTAGAATGGAAAATGTTTATTTCTTCTCCTTTTTTTTTAAATGGAAGATAGTTTACTAAAATTTAACATTCTTTGAATGAAATGAAAAGATATGAGAAATAATACCAAGTATAAAAGACGAACGTTAAATTTCGATAACTTTTAATGCATAAAGCAATTCACCTCTCAACTCAAAATAAATGATTATATTCTTGATTTCTTGAAAGGTTTTGATATGAAAACTTTCTTCCAGATTATTTACTACGATTCCAGTAATAGGCAATACATATATAAAGTAATACACATAGCCGTTTTCATCCAATGGGCTAAACCAGCTGTAGACCAAAAGGGACAGTTATCTACGAGCGCTTAACAGATTTCTGTTCTGATTTTATTTTAATTTTCAGCTTTGAGATGCTTTTTATAAAAATTTTAAGTATGTTATATAAAAAATTATTATTAGGGAATTATCTTGCCATCATCGATCTTATTTTCACAAACGCGTTTATCAGTTCGAAAACATTGATACAGAAACAATTGGTGTGAAAAACCCTAGTTATGCGCGTAATGAAAGCTACTAACTTTCCCATTGATTAAGTAAGTAGCTACATGCTGTATCATAATAGAGCATCAGATTTATTTCTTTGACCACTCTATAGAGCGTTATATTAAATATTATTGATATAACGGTACTAAAGTTTCCAGTTACAGTTCTGATAGGGCTCCAAAATACTGCAGCTCAAGGTACCCTCATTTGTTAACATAGCTCTGGTAAAATATATTTAGACAAATAACATAGTGGGTAGTAGCATAAATGCCTTCTAGAGAAATTTATATGCTAATTCTTAATTCAGGACTTTCTTCTTAATATATAATTTTCTTAAACTTAACCTTATACCGCATAGTGACATAGTTCCTTTTCAATAGCTTAATTGCTGTTAAGTAAAAAAAAAAAATCCTGAAGGAAGAAAAGATTTTTAGAAAAAAAAGCTGAACTAATGCGAAGTTTTTAATTAATATTAATTAACAAAAACTCAAAATTAATTAAACATTAAATCATTTTCCCATATTTCTTACTAAGTTATATAAAGTTACACAACTTTTACTTAAAAATATCTTGCAGCTTGAGGTTTGATTATCCTTATAGAACTGAATTCAAAAATCAATATTTCATCAAATTTCAATACTTTTTCTTTAATAACAATTTTCTCAAAAGATGGCTATTGTGGATGAACATGAACTTTCTTTGCTTATTAATGTAGGGTGCGAAAGTAATTTAATAAATACTCGCTGTTAATTTCCACTAACTTCTCTGCCCAATTTTAAGTCATCTATACGAAATATAATTATGTAACCCTCAACGCCCGATACTTGCTTTCTGTGTGGATATTCATGCAATGAAGTATTTAAATGTGATTCGACCTACTGTGTAAGTAAGAGAAGAAAGGTCTTGGAAAATAGATATTCTGTTATTGAGTATAATTGATGCATTTTGCATTATGTTTCTACTCTTTTTTCGAGTTTTTCAACAACACAACCCTCTGGCCCCAATTACGCACAAAAATTTTAAACTGTTTATTAAATTAAAAAATGCCAAAGTTTTAAATAATTATACCAAAAGAAAGATTAACATATATATTTATTTAAGAAGCAATATTATAACGAAATGAAGTATTGCATGGGCGTGGAGTTTTATTCAACATTTCTAATCATTTTATTAAAATCGACCCGGGCATCTTTTTGTTTTAAACTAAATGTTTTATCCATAATGTTTGACCAATATAACATCAGATAAAGCAACAATTATTATTTATTAAACCGATTCTTTTGAATAATAGTATTTCGATAGTCATCTATATTTTTAAAAAAGATTAATGAGTAATAGAAATCACATTAGATTTATGGTTTATTCACAGTTGATAATCACAAGATTTCACTTGATTTTTTAAAAAATTCCTCCTTTTCATATAAAACAAATTCAAGTAAATGTGAACTATTCCTTCAAAGCAAACTCTTCACTGGATTGGGGAACCAAGAAGAATGGATGCTTGGTTATAGCTAATTAGTTAATTCAGACGGCGGCATAGTGACCAGGGCCAATCGTTTGAGACACCGTCACGATGAAACATTAGTGCATTTATATAATTTTTTTAATGAAATATTACGATGGGACGAAAAAATGCCATACCCAGATGCCTTCTACATTTACTTATCCACTGATGACGAGTGAGGACGAAATAATTAGATTAAATCTCGAATGTCTGTTATCCACGCAACACAACTAAATTCATTATGACATAACATTTAGCCACTTTCGTCCTTTTCATTAACTTTCTGGTCCATGAACCCAAAGTTGATTTTTTTTTAAAAATGAATAGTAGTCAAAATGAAATAGAATTCAAAATACTTACTTAGTAACATCTAATGAAGTATTTCAAATGAAGATAATTTTCTCGAACATTTTTCTTAGACAATGAGTGCTGAGAAAGACGCTTTCCATAAAGCTTTTCTCCTTGTTTTTACACACACCCATCCTTCGAAAGCTCTTGATAATCACAGTTAAAGAAGAAGAAAGAAAGAGAGAGAGAGAATCGGCTCTGAATTAAGTTTTTAAAATAAAGGTGTGTGTAAGTGTGTTTTTCCTTGAAGAAATGTCATAGATCCGCATTTATAAATTGTAGGAGCTGGCTTCTTTTGTTAAATAATCCAATAATATGAGATTTAAAAAATATTTTACTTATAACTTTGCTGAATGATTTTCCTCTAAATCTTAAAATTAACCACTATGTGATAACGATAACGAACAAAATACTGGAGCAACACATTTCCTTTTCATAACACGATACAAAAGTCAAGGATTCGAACAGAAACAGCTCCTTCTTTTTTGATATAGAATTTCCCCTAAGAATTATTTTAGATGTTTTCACCCATTTATCCATTTGCTTTACAAAACTCTTTTTGTATGCATACACGAGAGCAGTTTTTCAATCAATGAGAAAACGTCTGTCTAAAATGTATTTTCCGAAATCTAAATATAGGTTTTGGAAAATAATGCATTTGCTCACGGATGGGTGATAACATTTTTTCCCCCTGACCACATATTATTTCCATCCTTCAATAAACACAAATTGTTTTCCTTGGTGATTCACAACACAAAATGCATTTCCTCTGCCAATGACCAAATAGGGCAGTAAAAATGTATTGAAAGGAATTGCTGACATTTTGAACTGTTATGTTTGCTCCGAATAAATTTGAAATCATTATGCTTCACATAAACATTTTCATAAAAAAACTGATCAAATCTTGATTATTTTTATATGCCTCAAAACATGTTTGCAAGAGAAAAGTACAATCTCCTTTTCAGAATTAAAAACTTATTTAAAACATTTGTTTAATCAATGACCAGTCAGGATAACGAATAATATTGTAATTAATTTGAACCGAATATCCTTCATCAAAATCAATGCTATTCTGGTAATTTAATGCAAATTAAATGTCAGTGTGAATTGTTAGCATCTAAGTGAAATCTTAAATATAGAAAAAAAAATAGTTATTCAACTGCACACTTATTTAATTTGCCTTGCTTCAAATTTATAAATATGAGTGAAAAATCGATTTCAAGATTTAATTTTCTTTTGTGTTTAGTCTCGAAATGTTGCATACTTCCACTTTCTTACAATCAATTCACTATTTTATTATTTTCAGATCAGTATAGTTGAATTTTGATTTCCTATATGTGGCGCCATCTAGTACAAAATTTGAGAAAAATGCTTTTAATATTTCATAACATTAAAAAAAATGAATCATAAATTAAAATCTAAAAAATAAATATGTATATATAATAAAAAATTTTCATTTAATTATTAGCTGGTCAATAAAAATAAACTTAATTCTTTTTTATACACTTAGGTGTTTTCAAAAGAATTAATTATGAAAGTAAAATAATCGAAGCATAACTTTATTGATTATAAATATAAAAAACTTCTTTTTTAAGTAACTGAAGACTATGAGCATTTGAAGATATCGCAGTTTGTTCATCATAAATTGCGAAAAGTTTAGCTCTGATTCTAAATTTGTTTCATGTTGCTGTGAATGAATTTCCACTAGCAGTAACGTTTTAAATTCAACCAATTCTGTGCCCGGAAAGAACATTTGCATCAAGACAAAAATAATTTCCCCTTCTAATAAGACCTAATACACCAACAAAATTTGTAACACTACCAATAAGCAAAATCTTCAACTTGCAGTAATTGGAGACAGGCGAGGATCGAACTCGCAACATCAGGGTTCGTAGCCAAATAACGCGACCGCAAGACAAAAGTGATCACTTAGTCTTGAGGTTGTTATCTGGCTTATACAGCTTCCACTACAATACTCCCCCTCCAGTGAGTCGTGTGTGAGACGGACGATATATTTTTACTGTTTAGTGGTGATATATTGGCTGTTGAGACTAATGCGTCTTACCCCTTTTTTTATTGGCTGATTATTTATCGCCTTTTTTATTATTTACTTTTTTTATTCGGGTAGAGGGAGCCACAACAGCTAAACAAAGGTTGAGTTTTTTTTAAAAAAATATTTATCTATGTCACCTATTTTGTTATTGGTGATAGCGATGCTCAAACTCGCAACCCTTTGGATTAGTAAGATAACATGACCACGACAAAATTGATCACTCAGTCTCGAGGCTGTTATCTGTCTCATTAAGCTTTCACTACAAACTCATTTGATGAGAAGCCAGATTCGATTTAGCACCCATATCTATCTACTGCAGTGAACGGCATTTTCGAATTTCGGACGAAGCCGGTTGAAATCTAAGCATCGTGGGATATCAGGCAGTTCTATTTAATTCAGCCTTTTATTACAACCTTTATTTTCTCACGACCTCTCTCCGTTTCACACTGTTCCCTAATTTAGCATTGTCTACCTGAGGTTGAAGGTTAGGTAGTTTCGTATTAGTATTTACAAGCAATGGAATTTAAAGCGAGGTATTGCAAATTAGAAACATTTCTATGAATTACTGCAGAACATGTATGTCAAGTTCTAATAATGTTGAAGCTTAGCTGTTATAACTGATGTTTAGATCGAAATATCCCATCGTAACTATTTTCAATTATGCGCAATTCAATTCAATTTAGATAATTACTCATTAGTCAAGAATTTTTAGTAATAAAGCACTGTGATAATTTCAAGTCTAAGTGATCTTGGAGCATATATGTAAAACATGCAATTAGATTTCTTCCTGGAGGACTTTCAGGGGGACTATATTTGTGTTTTACTTGGTGAAAAACCTCCAACAACTAATCAGATCGTAATGAGCCGAATTTCATGAAAGCACACTTTTATCTATTACTAGTTGAATAATACTAATTCACAGCAGAAGGAAAGAAAAGATCTATGCTTATCTAAGTAGTTCCAGAATTAAATCTATAAGTAATAATTCACAATGAACCATAATATTTGATGACAATAGGGGATTAATTCTGTTAAGAAGGACAAATCCTGTCTTGGAGGATCGAATACATCAATGAACATCTGATTGCGCAGGAGCGCTCGCATGGGTTGGATACGTCGATGGATCTTTTGAGGAAAATATTTAAAATTCTGAAATCTATGAGGATTTTACATACTTAATATAGGTGGTGTGTAACATATGAACATGCTCGTTCAATGAAGTACATCATTTATGATTATTTTTAATTAAAAAATTATATTGGATGCGAGATTTACATCTATACAATCTACGATCGAATACAATCGTAAAAATTAACCAAATAACGGACAAAAGAAAAACTTCGAAAAAAATTAACATAAAAATTAAGCGGATTTTAATTTTAAATAATAAAAAATCAAACATGATAAATTGGTCGTATTTAGATTATTAATTATGGAATTTATAACTCAACATTTAACTGAAAATAATAACATTTTAGTAAGAGAAAAAATAATACTGAAAGCTGAAATTAAAATTTTCCATATTTCATGGCACAAATATTTTAAATGTACAGTCATAATTATCTCAATCTCACCCACATAAAAACTATTACTTCTGTTCACATTGAATGCGTTCCACCAAAAGTTCATTACAACATTAAGAATTCATTAAAAAAGAAAACGCTCCATTGCGATTTGCACCTGGTAATTTCATAGACAATCTTTATGTTTCTGAAATGAATGAAAACATTTGCTCCAAGTACATATTACATTTGGTTCATCATTTTCGTCATCCTCGGAGATGCTTATTAAATGCATATTAACACTGGTTTTGCACACTGTAAGGGGAAAAAATGAGCTTTGATTGTTACATTTAACCATTAACTAAAATCCATTTAATTATCACTTGATGCTAAGCCCCTTCAAAAATTTGGTTTCATTTTTCATCATTCATTCCTCAGCAAATTAATTTGTTTCATATGAAAAAATCTTTTTAAATGAGTACCTAAAGAGTTAACGAGTATCTAAACAAATGAGTACCTAAAGAGTTAATATTTTTAAAAAACTAGCCAAGATTTTCCTGTTTCATCCAGTTTCCCAGTTTCCATTTGGTCATTCGAATGTTTTTTAAAATTTAACAATCACTATAGTAATATTTCATTTGCTTTTTCTTATTACTTTAATTTTCAGTGATGATTTTGAATGCTTTGAATTTATACATTATAACGAAACTAATATAATGCAAATTAGCACACAGAACCATTTAAAAACAAATGGAGTTCCAATATATTTCCAATTGGTTTATTATATTGGTACGATATCTGATATGATAAGATTGGATGTCAACATTTCAAGGACGATTTCCTAGTTGTCACAAAATATTGAGCTGTAAAAAATTGATTATGAAGCTTTTCTTTAAGGAAATAAGGGGGGAAAATCAATCTTAAAGGTGCAAAATTTCCAACACTTTCTAAACACGCCGCTTGCCCAAAACCTAACTCGCAATTTAATTTAGATTGTCAATAAAAATTCGAAATTACAGCAACATTTATACATACAACATTATTATTTACACGGACTGAGTTGTTTTTTCATTGTTCAGGAAATACCCTAAACAATTAAAAAGTATTTTTAATCTATTAAACAATAAATCATGTGTATCAAACTGAAGCAATTTAATATAGTAAAATAAATATTTATTCTGTTTTAAAAGTATATGTTTTTACTAAAATTGAAATAACTGCATAAAAGATTTACAGAATAAAATAAAAATTAATACAATAGTTGTGGCAATAACAGTGAAAATACAAATATTAAAAGCTTAAATAACAGTTACAATACTTGCGTTATGTCCAAGATTTTAGAACAGTGTTTTCTCATATATAAATGAAAAAGAGGAAAAATAATAAATTAACAACAACAAAAAAATTCTATAAACAAATATATAATAAACATAATAAAACAAGATTTGTAAGCTCTTAATGACTTTCAGTTGTACTGTATAAATATATTGAGTATTTTTTAATTCAGTATTATGTGTCATTCAGATATATGTTGCTTGAGTATATTGAATTCATTATATCAATTTCATAGCATCTTTCAAACGGCGAACACATAAATTTGAGCCATTGTGAGCTTCTTGGCTAAATGGGAGAAAGTTTAAAAATCCATGAGGTAGGCCATCAAGGAAATCTATTGTAACTTGTCGATTCAAGGATCGAAGTCGCTTTGTGAATGCTACAGAATCATCAAGACATGGATCAAAATTCAAAGACTGAAAAAAAGAGGGGGAAAAAACTATAATTTTAATATAAATGCAAGGTGAAAACATTTATAATTGCATCTTATAAAAAACAAAATTGATAAACTTATGATTATTTTTATAAAAAATGCTACTGCTTTTAGATACATCAAAAGTTTCCATAAAGATTTGAATTAATACATAGTAGTGATCTTCGACGTTTGGGTATGGCAGAAATTGAAAAATCTTAAAGGTTTCAAAAATTGTCAAGACACCAAATTCTTTTTTAATTATTAAAAACAAAACTATTTGAAACTAAATAAGACTAAACTAAAACTTTTTTAATAAATAATAATAAAATACAACGGAAATGATTAATAACAATACAGTGATGGACCCAAATTTTCTTTCACTATTATAAGGAAAAAAAATTTTTAGCACTTGCTTAGATTTTGAAGAAGTACAAAAAAATGGCTTTCATATAGGCTTTCCCACTGAAATGCCTAGATAGTACTGCAGTTTGGTTGTTGTGTAAAGTATGTAATATATTTTAAAGCCCAAATTTTTCTTAGCCCAAAACCTGTCTGAATGTGAAAATTTGGAGAATGGTCACAATTTAAGAATAAAAATATCTAAGCTGCAAAATTTTACAAAACCATAGTTAATATTACATCTGTTTGCATAAGGCAAAATAATATAATAATTTTATCTTCCTAAATAAAAAGTATTATCTCCTTTTTGTCTATAATTAATGTATTAATACAACATTGGCCTCGGCGATTTTTAAACAGAACAGCGCAAAAGAGATTAGCTTTTACACATTAATATTTCTCCAGTTTTATTACCTTTTTAAATAATTGGGGACTATTTTAGCTGGCTCTGAAACTTCATTAGTGTAAATGGGTATTAATTTGTTCCATCCCCAGTTTGTAACAATGATAAACTATTTATCTACTTTTCTTGAGTAATGATCAAAGTAAAGGCTCTTTGGTGATGTTTACCAATTATGCATTAAAAGAAATTCTGTTCATTGATAAAAAAGTATGAACGACATACTGAAAGCAATGCTATGGAACTCCAAAGAAAGTCCAAGAAAATTAATTTTTAATGAGATGACAGTTCTCTTAGACATTTTCTAAGAAACCTTGCAAATATGAAATTTACCACTTTTACATTCACTGGCTAATAAGGAGTATGTAGCTACCAATGCATTTACAGCAATTAATGAGGCTAATATAACTACTCAAAAATAGTAATCAACACATACAAGAATAATAAGAGTGTGTCACTCATTTTGTTTTATTTATTTCGCTTATGACTGATTGCTAATGATATGGATATTCTAAAGTTGAAATAGGGAAAAGGTAACATTCAGCTCCAGCAATTTCTGTTGCATGTTCTATCAAATGCAAACATGATAAGGTCATTGTTTGTGTGCATTTTGCTGGATATAAAAAAAATTCAATGACACCCCTATAGAGGACCAGCACAAGCTAAAATAGCTAATTACCCACGAATCAACAAAGTTCTTGGAAGGAAATACAAAAGTGAGAATGCTGAATTCATTACATAATTGTACTGAGAAAAAAGTGAAAAAACCGATATTATACAATAAAGAAAGAATTATTACATTATACACAATTTATCAATAATTTTAATAACAAATTTCTGATTAAGTAAAACAATTTATTCTAAAATGTAACCTAAATAGCTTTTCAACATTCGTGTTTTGTAATTCTTATTTTGTCACTATGTTTTTAATTTAAATTTATGAGTGTGTAGTGCATTATTTTGAATTAGTAAAGCTTGCTTTTTAAATTATGGTGCAAGCTTTCTTTCTCTTTTGTAAATTAAAGATAAGTACTTATGTAACTGAACCGGTGGTTTTTTAAAGAGCAGCATGGGCAAAAAGCAATCCATAAAATTACATGATATTTTGAATGTACAACAAAATATTATTTGATATTTTTTACAATTCATATTTGACAGTTCAGCTCTACAAGCCTCAATTTGCTCCACAAAATTCATTCGACACAGATTGGATTTCAAGCGAATTTTAAAAATGAAAAGCAATACGCGACCATTAAAACAGATGTTTTTTGTGGGATTCAGGTGTGACGACAGTAATGGATATGCAATTCCATAGAAGCAAAGAGGGGATGGATGTAAACAACTAAGATGGAACAATTTATCCATTAGGGAAAACAAATTCTTAATTTAAAAAATTTATTTCATTACGTATTTCATGACACCTGTCACAAAACAGCTAAGCTTTTTAAAAACAGCCACTAAAAGAGGTCAAAATTCTGAAAAATTTCCTTAATTTCCATTGACTTTTGTTGACACTGATGAGGTTGTTTTACAATCTTTTACTACACACTTTTTCCTGAAAGTTAATTTAACTTCTCTCTCTCTTTTAATATTTAGCTTGACTTATTGATTTTCTATACAAAATTAAATATAAAATACAATAACCATTTTTTGTCAATTACAGGTTTTTTTCTTAACTTTTCATAATATGTACATTTTAGAGAAATATAAGGATTGATTGGCTAAAAATCAACTGTTGAACATCATACTCAATTATTCTTTAAATAGTATGCATTCAATATCTATGTACTATCAATAAAAAATCTACTTTATGAATAAAAAGTACACATAATTACATTTTACTTACTTCTTAAAAAATTTCTAATGATGGGAAAATAGAAAATTCATGTTAATTCGAGTAATGTTTAGAAAATCTAAACAGAAGATATTAAATTTGATTTTGAAACTAATTCAATTAGCTATCAGAATTTTAAGAGGCTAAAATAGATTTTTTTTTCATTAGGAGTGAATAAAATTACTATTTGAGTTACAGATAGCAACTTTCCACCAAATGTGCCAGACACTGTTCATTGTTTTGTTCATCATATTTCCTTTGTGATAAATTAAAAAAAAAATGGTTCAATGCAATATTGATAAATAAAATAGTTCTCTTCACTGTGTCAATTGATACCATAAATGATGCTTGAAAAATATTTATCCATATATATGTAAAATAATTCAGTTTCACATCATAACTGGAAGGATTTTTTATTATTATACTATAAGTTTCTTAAATTTTCAAGGAAGTTTTATCAAATATAATGAATTTAAATTAAAGTATGAAACACTTAGGTGTAAGTCAAGCAATAAACAAACTAAAGAAAATTTTCCTTGAAAGTGCAAATGACCTTAACAGATATTTTTTTCATTGCCATTGAATATAATAATTTATAGCTGTTAAAAGAAAACACTTATCAGATTTTTTAAGTGATCAAAATCATTTTACACATTGGTAGTTTTTGCAAATTCAAATGGAGGTTGGAAGCTTCAGGAAAGCTGCCCCCCCCCCTTCATCAGGGATAACTTTATCACTCTCATTTTCTTGAAATAAAAAGAATATTTGATTAAAGCAAAAATTTAATTAAATATAATTTTTCTTACTTGTAATGGGTTAAGCATCCACATCAAATATTTTATATATACATTATAAAGCAGAATTTAATTATTTATATTCTTTTTAAATTATTACTCGCATTGCAAAAAATTTAATGGGTTTAACATTTTACGTACACTGTTTCTTCCTATCAGTTCATTAAATCAAGGAATTTATTTCATTTGAATAGATTGTTTTAATCAAATAATACTTTATTTCTTAAATTAACTAAAGCATAATTAACTTACCACAAAGTAAATAGGGGGCATTTCCTTCAAAATGTCATCTGATGCCAGCAGTGGTGACATGAAGGGATTCTTTGAGACAATCTTCAGCTTTTTCATCTTTTGAAAAATCGACTTCTTATTATATGAAAACTGAGCTTTCTTTTGAGATGTTGATGCCGTATTAGGAAGAAGTGGTGCAATGACTTTTTGATAAAAAGTAGTGCACATAAAAAACTCAGAAATTTTTCTCAATCCCGTATCTGCTGCCTCGAGACTCTTAGCTTTAAGGTCAAAAATTATGTCTTGAGGAAAATTATAGATATTAAATTCTTTAATATAATTCCAAGTTTCGTTCTGAGATTTTTTGATTGCTCCATCATCAAACTTTTCAATAAAATCCCTAATATAATTACTACCATCGATACTGCGATTTTCAGAATTATAAAATGTAAAATCCGCAGATTTTTCAAGAGGTTCATTTGCTTCGACTTCGATCCACTCACACTGTTTCAAAAAATTTATACTTGAATCGAATATTTCACTAATAGAAGATATTTTTCTTGATCTCCGTCCTGAAGAAACAGGTTCAGTTGCCGTGTCATACTCATCTTCTTCTGTTGTCATTGCTCCAGCATATGCTAAATATATATAAATACAATGAATGTCCTTGAAAATTGGTAAAGTTTTATATCAATACACAAAATTTATGCCAATTTCAAATTTAAGGCATGACGATCATGGATGGTAGAAAAAATATTTAAACGACTACAAATTTATGCCTTTAACTATAAAAAATATATTTATAAAATAATGCAAGCAAACTTTTTAACTCATAATTAAAACTAAATACTTTTAATTTTATAAATTGAAACTGTACAATTTAGACTCATTCAAGATAATTCAACATTTATTTTTATATTCATATTAGTTCAGGTTTTACTTTTAAGTACTTCCTTTAGACTTGTCTTTTTGACCTAAGAAAAATAACTTAAAAAAATTTACAATATTTGCAGTAAAATAATCAATTAGACATTCAAAAATGAACTACAATTTTAAAAAATATGGTTACACACTCATATAAAAATTTACTGTGCAATGAAAATAATCTCTGACTGTGTTCTTAACTGGCAGTATATAATCCATTATAAAATCTACATAAGCAATTAAAAAATTACGATCGAACTTTTTGAAAGTAAATATGAAATTTTACTGTTTCAGATTTTTGCAATTTAAGAAATCCTCCACTGAAATAAATTCAATGTGGATGATAAAGGAATTATAAGTTTTTATAACTATTGTAGAATTTAATTCCTTGCCTAAAGCTGAGAAAAGTAAGGAGGGAATTCTAACCAACTAATAATAGATAGTATGAGAAATGCCCTCGATTTGTATGGGAACGATAATTTATTTTGAAAAGAAATCTTGAGACTAGAAAAAGTTTCAAAAGCTAAATACACAACTAAATAATGTTGGCTGCAAGATGAACAGATTTTGTATTCAGGAATGAATTTACTACATTATATTACAACTGAAGTTTTTGTACAGTTTGAAGATTATGCAAGAAAACTTCAAAAATATGTCTGATTAATGTATTTGCTGAATATGATTGGTTGGTTTCTACATCAATTTTTATAGTTCATTATTATTTATTTTACATTTAAGAGTTTTTAAAGCAACTTTGTAGTTTGAATAAGTTCATTAATATGTTCAGAATATAGCAAGAATGTGATCTAATATTCCTCAAAAATACTGACAAATTCTAAAGAAATAAAATATACAAATGAATTATCTTACCATCTAGGCAGCTTATCATAAATCCAAGAGGAAGAAGTGGATCAATCCAACAAAGTAAACGTGACGGAGATGGAACCATATCAAGAATTAAAGGCGTATAACAACAAAGAACAGCATCAGGCTGACGAATTTGTAAAGAAATGGTTTTCAAAACTGTGCTCATTAAAACATTTCCACCAGCACTATCGCCAGCAAAACATATAATTTCACCTGTCCATCCTGAAAGTTTTAAATTCAAATGTTTACAAAAATGTACCCTAATAAAATCATTTACATGTATATATTGTGTCTTTTATAATCTATTAATAAACGATTTATACTTAATATATAAAATATAAACATTCATTCACCAATAAAATGTAATAACCCTAAAAAATTAATAATAAAAATTAATTACAAAAAATGCTGCTTATAAATAGTTTGCATAACAGTTCATCACTACAAAAGTTAGTGCTAATTCTAAAGGAAATTATAAGAAAATGAAAGCGCCATTCATAAATTGCATTTAAACTCAATCAAAATATATAACATCATAAAAAATTGAATGAAATAACCATAGACCGCCATAATTAAATTTCATATAATAATTCATATCATAAAATACTCCTATGTTTGAGCGAGTTTTTAATCTGTAGAATATAAGAAGCCCATTTATTCCTTTTGCCATTGATTGTTCTTCTCCTCAATTCTTTATAACCTTTTATAGTTAAATTATTCCATAAGCTTCATATCTTAATATTTCAGTTACAAGTTAGAAGTGTTCTGTAAGTCAACCAGGCCAGTAGTCTGTAAAATATGTAAGTTCTACCTTTCCAAATATAAAAATATTAGTGCTATATAATAATATATATATCAGCAAACGTTATTATTTTGTCACTATAAAATAAAAGGCAACCTGGATACTACAACTCTATATTGCTTTACATTTTGATCATATGAAGCACAATAATGCATACTTGTGTGATTTAAATTTTTGTATTTTACAATTAATTCCGTACTTAGTTTGAAATGGGTTAGTGTTTAATTAAAAGCAAGAACTAATTTTCATTAAAAAATATACACATGACCATAAACAACTACATTAATCATTTTTGGATTAATGTAAGTGACAGTAACATCCATGAGCTAACCAGTAAGGAAAATTTCAAGGATTCCATAAATTTTTGGGAGTTTTCTGCGGAAACCAGGTATATATGTTAAAAATTAATTTCAAAAGAACACCAAAATGAACTTAAATAGGATGTCAATAAAACTATTATAAAGCTATCATCTCTTACAATGACATAATATCTGGAAGCAAACTTCTATTATTATTTCTCTATATATAAATGGTGCTTAAATAAATAGAATATTTGAAGTTTGCAAACCGATATGAAAAGAATTTTTTTAAAACAAACGCAAAGTGCCCTATTGCAATTATAAGAAAAATAAATAAATAGAATTTATAAGCATAAAAACATCAAAGGTAAAAAATACTTTTATTTCAAGATTAATCTTAATGCAATGCTTCATTAAATTAACATTTCTATTTTAAAAACAACTGCAGAACAAGATCAAATATAAATTCATCTCTGTTGCTATCAGAAATATTAGATGGGATCATACGCACATTTTTAATACTTCCAAATTTAAAATTATGATAAAATTAATTGTAAACAATAGCTACAAATTGTCAAAGCAGTAAACCTTCACATTAAAATTTCTATTTGTAAACTAGTAATTTTTTTATTTCTGATAGCACGATTTCCATTAAATTTCAAAAATGTTTACCAAGTTTATGAGGATTCTTTAAAACCCATGCATAAGCTAAAAGTACTTCTTCCAAAGCTCTTGGAAATGGGGCTTCAGGTGATAGGGAATAATCAACTGATATAATAGGAGTATTTAAATCATGAGCCCAATGGCGCAAGTAGATCTGGAAAAGGAAAAATAAAAACATAATTAAAAATAAACAATATTAAAAAGAATGAATTGTATTACTGTCAAATTGAAAACATGCCTAATAAACTAAACAAAAATATAAGAATACTTATTATAGTAAGTAAACAAAAGTCTTGTTTACAAATGAAAGAATTAAAATACAGTTAAATTTTAATGTATTTCGCCTATGATGTGCAAAAGCAGAATGACAAAGAAAAGTGAAATTTAGATTATGAGCATTTACATAATTTTTAAGTAACTCAACAAAGAGGGGGGGAACAGAATACAGTTTAGACGAATTTTTAATGTGTTATGCTTGTTTTATAATTAATTCAATATAAATTTGTTTGGTTTATATTAATTTCAAATTCACCTAGATCAATAAAGCAAAAAGTAGAACATTTGTTACAATAGTGACTCTATTTTTAATAAAGATATTATTTAATTGATGTAATTTGAATATATTCAGCAAGATTTAAAATGCATAATGACAATTATCACTTCTTAATATTGTTATCTATCCATTGATTCATTAAAGATAAATCTAAAGATATGAACAAAAATATGCATAGAATTCTAAGAGTAGAAATTATATTTGTTTTATTTAATATTGAAAATAAGTATATCAACTCATATCCAAGACAAATGCATTTATATTAATTCAACCAAAGCAGAAGTCACATGCATTTTATTAAAGGTTAAAACTGACAATAAGAATATATATTACTGTTTAAGCATAGTTCAATTATTTCCAAGCAATACAATGAAAATATGAATACAAATCATGGCGAGCCATAACGGCATTAAATTATATGAAATGTTCAATTCTACTCACTCTGAAAAAGACCTTAAATTAGAATAAAGAAAAATTATAGAGAAATTTAAGAAACAACTTTAATATGAAAAAGTAATTATTTTCTTGTAAATGAACGACCAATAATTTTACAAGTGAAATTTGGAACTAACTGAACTACCCTAGCTAATTTTTCTCTTGAATTGCTTATTTACAAAAGTTATGACGAAATAATTGGTTCACTTCCATTTATTCACTCAGATGAAATCTTAATTCCCCCTGAAAGATGTTTTAATTAATTGTTGGTTTTTTTTAACACTGGTTCTCATCATCTCCTGTTTGTCAGAGCAAAAATTTCACCACCTAATATTTAAGAGCATTTTTCAATATATTCCATGCAATATTTAAACACACCATCACCAAAAGAAGCAGAAAAAACAATTAAATGAGAGTGGAAAATATATAGATTAAATTGGTATTGTGAAGTTTTTCAAGACACAGCAAAATTTTCAGCTTGTTCAGACTATAAGGTTCTAGCATATTTGGAGTATTTTGAATATACTAATTGCCATACATACCAGTTATATACCGAGACCGGAATTACAGATAAACTAAACAAGTATTATAATGACAAAGATGAAAAAATGTTGAATGATTTATACCATGAAAACATGATGGGCACAGCATTATACAAGAAGAATCATGAATGAGATTGCAAGAGAACACTTTCTCTTAATGATGTGGAACAAGAAATTGATGTAAATTGATGGCACAAAAAAAGTTAATCCACTCATCTTTAAATACTATAAGTGGGTACAGATATAGACGGGAACTGTCTTAAACAGCTGATGAGATGTGCCCATACAGACAAGTGTAACCAGTAGAGGTATAGAAAACCAAGCTGGATTATCTGGCTGAAATTAGGTAAATTATCCCAATAATTGTATGACATTTTCATGGTTCCAAAGTTTAAATACATATTTAGCAAAATTCTTAGTGTATTGTGTTATAACCATTAACAGAATTAACTTAAGATTCACTTAATAGTCAGTAAGTTAGGTATTATTATTGTAAACACAAATATTTCCTTTGACAAGAATAAAGATGATATAAATCAGGTGTTTTTATAACTAAGGCCAGTTTCACACTTTCAAAAGAAATCACACTTACTTCATGAGAATCTGGATCTTGAGCTATAAAACCTCCACCATGACAATGGAACAGTAAACTTTTTGATTTGGGAGCTGATGAAATTTTTTCTTTACTTTTCTTTAATACCTAAATTTTAAAACATATAAAATTAATCTTGAAAATAAGAAAACTGATTCAAGCCAGAATTAACATATTTAATCACAGATATTCAAACTTTCAGCACTAAAACTTAATAACTAATTCTATTAGGTATTCTAAAGCTAATGCAAAAATATACAAACCTTTCTGAAAGTCCTTGATAAGAAAAATATCATTTTAAAATTTAACTGCATATATATTTATACTCCCTAATATAGTTTACAAAGAACAAAAACTTATACCAATATGACTAAACAACAAAACCATTTTTGTAATATCCAATACAACTGTTATAATTTCCATTGCTGGGAACAAGTAAACCATGTTTAAAGAAATAACAAAAAATGTGTCTATCAAATAAGTAAAAAAGATAAATCTCAAAGGAATCCAATTAATATCTCTTGTAATGCATATAACAGCTGAGATCTTTTATTTAGTTATTTACATTGAGAAGGGAAATAAATGTTGACCATGAATATTTCAAAGCCTCAATTATTAGATATACTGACATGGAAATTTTAAAATATTGGTAAAGTTTTATATAAATAAATAACTGTAACATATTCAATATAGATAACAATGTTGAAAATTTAAAAAATATGTTTTGTTTTATTTAATACAAAATAACATGGATTGAAAAAAAAAGAGTTCCACAACATTAATAATATATGCATATGTATATATACATAAATAAATGAAAGACATTTCCCTTATCTAGAGCAAATACACTCAATAAACTTATAATTAACAGAATGTATTATGTTGTGTGTGTACAAACTATTACCGAAATTTATTAAAAAATCAAAATATGTGTTAATATATGTATCAGATATGATACAAGTTTGGAACAAAAGAAGCAAAACTTAATAAAATAAGTCCAATATAAACATCAAGAAGTGCAATTAATGACATAAAAGGAATAATTTATACAAAACGTGTCGGGGATATAAAAAAAATAGTAATTATATAAAGAATTAATCTTAAGAAGGATAAAATTCGATTATGAATCAGTGGAAATTTGTCATAACTGAAATATATGAATAATTACATGCAATGCTTTCAGAAGATATTTACGGCAAGCTTATAAAAGCAAGAAATGAAATAAAATAAAGAAAAAAAATTTCTTTGATTTCTAGTTCTCTTTGATAGTAAAAAAAAAAAAAAAGCTATAAGATAGTATCAGCTTAATATGTAATTATATAAATAAACCATGCAATGTACACATATTGATAATTTAACAATATGTGTACATTTAAAATATAGCATTACTGAGAAATTTTTTATTTTTTGTGCACCAAGTGTGTGCGTGTGTATACATATTATATATATAGATTGAGACAGAGAGAAAGAAAAAGTGCAATATTGTACAAATGAGAACAAATTGTGCTGGCAATTTTCTCTTTATTGTGGTGTACAAATAAATATATGCAAAGCATAAAAAGGGGTAATAATAATCAGCATGTTTTTAGATTTAAAAAAAATCGTCATTGCACTTTATTTCAATCTTAACTAACCTAGCAATAAGGAGGAAGAAAAATAACATTTTCATTATGAATGGTAGAATGGACTGATTTTTGGTTTTGAATTTAATAAATAAACAGAATAATGTATTCAACAAATTTACCATTTGTAGGGCCAACAATTTCTGAATGGATATACGTTTCTCGCACAAAGCAGAGTTTTTATTAGAATAAATGGTATTTAGAGAAAACACGTTGCAAAAATTTAGTCTATCACAAATAATGCAAGTAGATATTTCAATTAATTAAAAAATTGATTATTAAAAATCAAAGTTTTAATTGTTACTTTTTACAAAGAAATTTCTAAAATTTTGTCAGAAAAAATAGCTTATGTATTGTAATTCTTTATGAAAAGATCTAGATGCTAATAAAACTCTCTCAAGTTATATATGTCAGAAAAATGAACTCCAGAGCTGGAATCTCAAGAAGAAAAGTTCGAATATTTTAGAAAAAGGCTTATAACTTTAATGCTAAACGAATAATCAAACATTTTTTCACAGCATACTTAAATTCTTCTCAAAATGTGATGCTATACAATAACTTCCATTTGGATTCTTTTTTCAACATATTTCCTTTCTCAAAACATTAAAATGCTAAATAAAGTTGTACAACAATCTGCAAATAATCCCTTAGGGTTGTTAAAGAATATTGCTAAATAAATTTTTTTCTTATATACACTTTTTATAGAGCTCTTTCACTGAATATATATTGGCTGTCAAATTTAATTATGGTCCAATAGTTAATTTCTAAACTATAAAAGGCAGGCATATATTTCCAGTTGAGAAAGTGTTTCAGATGATGTAAAAAATTATATTTTATTTAATTTCAGTCAATAAATGTACTTCTGAAAAAATTGCAAAATTTTAATTTTTATACAGTCTATACTCCCCAATTTATAAATCATATTCAGGAAAAAAATTTCCACATACTAATATTATTACTTTAAAAAAAGTTTCACTCTGATGAATTGTGTTATTTCAAGAATGCTCCTCAACAATCACATGTAAATTGAACCAACACATTAACATATTATCCAGTTTAAATTTCTTTTTATTATCTAACAAAAAAAGATATTACAACTGTTTCAGAAAAAACATGAAACAATTTGCTTGAAAGGTAGTCAGTATGACATATTTCTTAGGTGTTTTTTTTAATTATTTTTTATTATTCAAATTCAAAACATCAACAGTTCATAACTCTGAAGCATCTCTAAGTTATTATTTGAGTTTTATAATGAAATGGGGGGGGGGGATACAGTAAATATACTTAACAGCAATCATCCAGACCAAACTGGAAGTAGTAAATAAATTTACTCATGACGTGGAAATTTCATGTATTTTCTCTAGCTTTAGATTTGTGCATATAACAATATTGCCTTTGAGATGCTTTAAAAAAGTATATAAAAAATGAAGAACAGCAGACTTATTATAATGGTGCAAACGGCATTAATAATGAGGGTTATCTTACTAGTTATGTTGGTTGTTATTATGGCACACAAATCTATTAGACAAGCAATGGCTCTCTTGAATAGCTTTGAAATAAGCTATTAGGTCATGAGTAGAGTGGATATCCTTCATGTTCTTTAAATTAAAAAAAAAAAAAACATTTGGAATAAATGAAAGTTAAGGACTTTTAAATATTTTACAAAACAGCATCAAAGTCTAAAATTTTTTGTGAATACTGGTTTTAAAAAAATTATCAATAAGTTATTTCAAACATAAAAATACGAGATAAGAATTACAAAGTAGATACAACAATGAGCTATTTTAAAGAATCGGGTTAACAATCAAAATGAGAGTGCTCAGAGAGATCATTGTCAGTTCTATGAATAAATGAAAATAATGAGCAATGACTACATCAGGACAGAAAAGGAAGAAAAAAAATTTTAGAATGCATATTAGCTAGTTTGCATGCTAAAAAAAAGTTATAATAAGTTTTAAATTAGAAAAAGATTTTAATGAATAAATCATAACAGTATCAACCTAAATCATATTTATTAATTTTTGTTTAATCAAGGTAGCCATTTTTCCTGGTGTTTGATTTCCCCTGACTTTTCCAGATTTTATAACAAATATTTCTGACTTTTTCAGATGTACTTAATATCTTCAGAATGATTTTGTTTTCTTTTCTTTATTTCTTATACAATATATTTTTAAATATAAGTGGAAAACTCCTCTACTTTTAGCTAAAATCGATGCAAAATTAAATTTTTAGTAAACAAAACAAATAAAATGTCCTTTTCATTTGTTAGATTTCAAATAAGTTTTAATTATATAAACATTTTCCTCTTTTTGCAAATAAATTAAACAATACTGAAATATATTTGCCCTTCTAGACTGAGTTTTGGCTAACCAGTCATATTTCAGAACTGTTTATTAGATTTACTAATTAGATACAATACAAAAACATATGCACATTAATAAATTGCTTAGAATTAAATTATTTCTTTCCTACAAGTAGAGTTTTCCCCTATTCATACTGTTTATCAACCCCTTAAAAATGTTTTAGAAATATAAATTTAAAAAAAAATAAGAATCATTTTGTAAATTTTGGGAGTAACTAGTATCACAGGAGAAATATATACATATAATGTATCAAACAAATTAATTTCTCGTATTTAATATTTTAAAACATTTTCTTGAATATGTAAGGAATTTTAAACATAAAAAAAAAATGTTACAATGAATATTAGCAAAAATGTCATCTGTCCATTCAAATAATTTAGTAAAATACCTGCATCTATGCAATAAGCAAAGCAAGAAAGAAATGACAAGAAAGGGGGGATATGAGTTATAATGTTCAATACTTCATAATTCAACAACCAAAACTCAAAAGTAGGGAAAAAATCAATTCTGATAAAATACTTATTTAGTTACTTGCTTGGAAATTAAAAATATGAGTCACCATTTCATAGTCAGTTTAAAATAACTTTGAACTTTATATGCTACAACTTAACATTTATATGCAATAAATTAGATATGGTGGTTATCCTTCCTCCCCCCCCAAATTAATACTGAATATTAATTTAACTATCTCTTCTGTACTTAAAACTATTTAGGCTAAAGTTATACCTAGCTTTAATCACAAATTGATCTAAAAATGATGAATTAATAAATTATAATACTGTCAGATTATCAATGCAATACCATAACTGATGAAGAGAACAAGGTGAAGGAGTAAATTTTCTTAAATAAGCATAAAGAATATAAGCATATAGTAAGGTAAACTATGAACTAGTTCATTTGATTACCAAGTTCATCCACAAAATAAGCAGCATATTTCAAATGAGAATCTATAAATTAGATACATGATAATTGGAGTTGAAGGAATTCTTATATATGGCACCGAGATTATGCTTAGCCAAAATTTCAGACTCTCAAAAATATATATGTATAGCTTCTATCATTGGGTACATGTCCAGAAATGGAGAAAGTCTCTGTTTTTGACTATCATTTAATGATTGACTTTCATTGATTGCTAAAGATGTTTCATTCTATTTAAGAAAAAAAAAAAGCAAATGATCAATAACAATTATTGGTATAAATAAAGATTTAGTTTTAAAATTAATTTCTCTAACTTTTCCTTAATTTTTTACAATTCCCCACAATTCCTCATGATTTTCAGTCAGATGGCTATCCTGTTAACACACATAAACCAAGCTTTATAGTATTATATCAGAAAAATTATTTATAAAAAAATTAAAAGGAGAACATACTTGCCCCTCACGGTGGACAGAAGATAAAAGCAAACAACGAACAGGAGCAGGTGGAATATGAGAAGTTGGTACAGGTATCACAACGTTTTCATTTGTATGTATATTACACAAAGTTAAGGATGTGTTTGGGACATTTATCTCCTCACGAACAGCTAATTTAGGACAAATCCAATCAGGTAATCGCTATAAAAATTAAAGTATATATATTCAGCTGTATCAGATAATGCATTGAATAACTATGAGATAAAATTGATGACAAACAATTGTGAATTATAAATGAATAATAAATGCTCTATCATATATGAATATTTATAGATAATTAATACTAAATAAAAAAAGCTTACAATTTTAAAAAAAATTATGACAAACTTTTCTTTTATAAATTATTTACATAGATCAATGAACAACTTTCACAATAGGTACAGAGATTATTCACTTATTAAATTAGGGAAATAAATATACGTGTTTTTTTTAATTTAAAAAAGTTAGTAATATAATAAAATATTTCAAAATATAGACAATCCATTCAGAGGAAAAACTAACTTAATACATACACATTACCACATCTACAACCAAGAGCTTTCATTAAAAGGTGCACACAACTTTATAAGAAGAAATAAATCTTAATTTGAATTTCAAAAATAATTCTAAACATTATAATCTAGAGAAATTTTTTTTTAACAGTTTGTATTAAAGTCAGTTCAATCAAAGTTTTCATAAAAGCTTATATGTAAATATTTACAATAATTATTGCAATTTTAATGAAATTCTAAGACATTAATTTACATTTTCACTCAGCATACAAAACCAACAGCCATTTTTTATACTTTTACCCTTGAAGCTCTTAAATAATATATTTAGAAAATAAACTGAGGTTCAGGATAGCCTGGTTGGTAAGGCATTGGATTCATATTCCTTTGGTTGCGAGTTCAAACCCCATTGGCCAAAGACCACATGTGTGGTGGCTAGTGTATGTATAAATCTGTCATAGTCACAAAGTCCTCCATGTTGAGAGTAATACTATTGGAGGTACCGGTTCAGAGATGATCATTCTCTAATTTAGGTCGAAATTACAATCTGTAGATGTATGAATGAAATCCGCCTTTAAAAAAGGTTGTGACAGTTAAGTAACTAACTCGTCTCTTGGCTCTAGATGGCGCAACTGAAAAAACAAGTGAGGAAAAAATTTCATCTTCAAATTGCTGACTATTAGTGAAGTAGGCTTGTTTATGACAAGTGCTATTAGAAACAGAAAATAAATTAGCTTATTTACGCAATTACAAATAAATTAAAATCCAGTCAGTCTATGTTTTGAATAGAGTTGGTTAATAATATGAAAGCAATCAAACATTTTTTGTTCAATAATAACTTTTATAATATTGAAAAAAAAATCCTGCTATTGCTCCCTCCCTCCCCATCCTAAAAATATCTTGAATATTTATTATTATGATACAACATTAATATTAGAATATATTTTACAAATAAATCTTCTTAGTTTTTTAAATGCCTTCTTGCATGATGTACCTAATAACAATCCATTTTTGTATAAATTTATAATTCAAATACCACTAAAAAAAGCAGGTAATTAAAACTTGTGAATGTTTATATATATTTTCTATAAATAAATACAGTTATTTCATAATGCAAACAAATGATTGAATGCAGTACACTTCGAAAGTAATTTATAATAAATTGAAAAAGACATACCTTCATTAGTTGTACTTCACTTAGGCTCCAAAAAGCTTTCAAAAATTCTACAGATGAATTTTGTGCAACATTGACTATCTGATGTGCACGTAATTCAGGATTAATTATATACTTTATACCATTTAAAACTGTTAAAACTGCTTTAAAAACAGGTCCACCAGATTTTTGATATAAATCACTGAAAGTAGCCACAATAACACCAACTCCTTGCAGTATTCTTTGCATCGATGTACAGTACTGCAAAGATATAAATACATTTTTTAAAAATTGCCAGAAAATAATTAAATAGAAAAACTATATATATATATATATATATATATATATATATATAGTTTAAAATTACAACTTTATGAATACAAACTTTAAAATTATACAGTTCCTATAGAGAAATAATCATTAGGATATTTCATAATAAAAAATGCTAAAAGTATCTTTTATTGACAATCAAGAAATAGAAGTTATTTAAGAAAAAACAATCTAAATATTAATAGATAAGTGTTAAAATTTTATGTCAAAGTAGTCATTTAGAACATAATCCTTGAAAGCTTTGATATTATGCCAGACTTCAAAGTGTTTGTAATAACTACAAGCAATTTTAGAATTAAGTAAATTATTTTTTGTTTTAACTTCGATTTAAATCTGAAGGTGGATATCGTTAACTCTAAAAAAACATAACTCTTATACCTACACACTATATATAAATTAGCAATATAAGAGAAAACGAAACTAATTATGGAAACTTAACCAAAAACTATTTCAGATTCGAACAAGACTAAAATTTAAATGGCAATCATAGTATTTAGTGTGCATGAATGCACACATTTTTTACACACTATATATATATATATACATACATACATAGAGGGAGAGAGAGTTTCAGAAAAGCCCCATATACAAAATATTTTTTAAAAAGCACTTCTTTTAATCAAAAAATTAATTTCAAAAGACCTAGCATGATTAAAATTTTTCTCAGAAACTAGATAATTTTGAGTAAAGCATAAACAGCAATAACATATAAGATGTAAATATCAGGAATCAACACCAAATATCATACTAATAAATTACATTCCACTATTTTATTTTACTAGGCATACTAATGGTTTTAAAGAATTTGCAATAAATTCATTTGAAAACTTTCAAGTAAAGGAATACATATATAAAAACTGAAATGATAGTAATTATTTCTCACATCTCTATTAAAACTGCTAAATATTTATTATAAAAGATAAAGGTATATAGATTGAAACTCACATAAAAGCCTTGAAAACGTCCATAAAATCCCAACTGACTAATACCTTCACATTGGATTAATAGTTCTTCGGGTGAGACAGCTTTTTCAGGCATTAACAAATGATTTTCAGGATTTTCTGTTAGCATTTTGATTAGGAAATTTAAAATAGGTCTAAAATCAGATAATAAATTGACTAGACTTTCAATTTCTTTCAGATATGTTTGAACTCTAAAGAAAAATGAGCTGCGACTGTTAATAAGTCTTTTGGAGTATTTATAGCACTCAGAAAAGCATCTTTCAAAAATTAACACGAAAGATCTAAATCCATTTCCGTGATTTTCCTCTAAATCAAATCTGTGTGCTTCATCATACAGCAATTTTAAATGTTCCTCATACCAATGCAGATGATCCAGCAATTCTCTCAATAAAGTAACAAACTTTTCACCATACCAGTATTTATCTTTGGCAAAGAAGAAATAATCAATATTATTCATTACAGATAAATAAATAACTTCAAAATCACAATTAAATTTCATTAACTCGATTCGACACATCTTCGTATGCGAAGTGATCAACGCCATATAGCTAACACAACTGTCCACATTATACAAGGTAAAAATTCTGAAAATGTCATAATTTACGAAAGGACTTGAACAGGAAGATTACAAAAGCAAATCAAATTGGCCGTACTATCTTTTAGTATTGCCACCTACAAATATTAACTTACCATAATAACAGTAACTTTATTATCATTCTGCTCGCAAATTTACACAAAAGCTAATGAAAACTATTGGTACTTAAGTTTCAGAAAGAATCAAGCTTTATTTCTAAAAGCTGTCTTTGAAATCTAATAGCTTTAACTCAGTTTTCATTTGGTTTTCTTTTTTTAATTGCAATATCTGGAAATTAATCCTCCGTTCTCCAATCAGTTGCGTTTTTGACCATCGCGATGTATCTCAGAAAGCTGAATTGTTTTTATTATATTTAAAAACTATTAATTTCATTCAGTTGGGTAAACTATGAATTGCTTTTTTTAAATTGTTAGTTTCTTTTCAGCGCAAAAATAAAATACCGCTCTCATTTTAATGCCCTGTAAACGGAAAAAGATCTCTGAATAAATCGGTTCTCTTTAAAGTGAATGAGTGTGTGCTTTCAAGATGAAAGATGTCCTTCGATTTGAAATATTTCACGTAGAAAGTATAATTCAATAAATTATTGATTTGAAGCCATGATTTGTAATATAAACAGGGACTTTTCTCATAAGCGTGTCTATGCAAGTCATTATTCTTCACACAAATTTTAGATTAGGAATTACCTCAATTTGTACGACATTGTAAATACCGATTTACAGATGGACAAAAGCGAAAATTACTTGTATAATAAAGATCAAAAAGCAAAATGTTAAAAGTTCTGCCAACTTACATACATTTGATGTAAAAACTATACTGCCAATGATAATTTACTGTATATTAATGATACAAGTATTATGTAGATTATGATATCCTGTTGTATTACCTTTATTCCATTTCTAAATCAATGTATTTCAAATCAAAAATTTTCGTGGTTTCTTTAATGTAAAAGTAAGAAATTTTATTTATAATAGACAAAAAATTTACTTACACATTTAATAAATCGACGGCAATAAAATTCAAAGAAAAAAAAAATTTCTCATGACAGATTTTTTTCTTCGTCTTTTAGTTTCGCGTTTCTAATAATAAAAAAGAATGTAGAAACAAGACAGAAACTTACAACCACTTTTGGCGGAACTGTTGTTTATTTAAACGGCTAGAATTCACGCGTTATGATTTACCCTTTGTTTGCTAGTTAACAGCATTCGGCAGCATGTGACGAGCTAGCATTTTGTTCAGGGTGGCTTCCTTTCTATTTTGGCGATTCCGAGCTTGCATGTTTTGCAGAGCCGGATCTGTAATCATACATTATTCCTAATTTTTGAGGGATAATAGAATAACTTTGAGCAGATGAATCTCCTAAATACGCCATGCTCTAAATGCATTATTAAAAATTACAAAAAAAAAAAAAAAAAAAAATCTCACATAATTTTTGAAAAAAATTGAGATTTATCTCATTTGAAATCCTTTTTTTTTTTTTTTCAAATTCTACTGACTAAATTATCTCTTGGGTCATTTGTGTTTATAGTGCTGTTCATTGCAGATTCGCAGAAATATCAGTAACTCAATTGTCAAACTAGAAATTTGAGCAGCTACAAAGCATTAATTAAATAAAAAAAAAAGAATGGAAAACAACCATAAGAGTTGTTAATTTTTAATTCTCATCATCAATACAAAATCAAAGTTTGTCTGCTTTTGATACGTCTGATATGCTCCAAATATGTCTTAGAAAGACACGACATTTTTTACAAATGAATATCAGTTCTTAATACGAATTTCAATAGTTTCTATACTGTTAGTCTTTCTTTTATTAGTATTTCTGTACAGGGAAAACATTCTTACCTGTAGTATCCTACTAAATACAGAAATATTTGAGAGTTTCTTAATTTGGTAATATGTATTTATACTTTCAATCTAACACTCCATTTTATTATCAAAATAATTATATATTTTTTATATCACAACTCTATGTTGTCAGTCATAATTATAGTAATACGAAAGTGATGAACAGAAATATGAATTAAAGAATATGTTGTTTTGAGTTCAGAATAGCTCGTAATAACTATTGATCCTTTCATAAATTAAAAAAAAAATATTGTTTGTTGACGCGACTTTAAAAACGTTTTACACTACATTTTAAAATTAATATTTTTCGACAGTTTAACAAAATTTTGAAAGTAACAGATACTTCGTAATGTATCGAAAGAGTATTAAATAGAATTGAATATACAAAATAACAGTTTCCTTAGCTTGAAATTTGATGTGGATGGGACTTTTGTGCAAAACAGCAAGAAAAAGAATTAAAACAATTATTAATAATTATTAATTATAATTATTATTAATAATTATTATTATTAATAATAATTATTATTAATAATAATTATTATTAATAATTATTAGTTCAATAATTAGCTGTTGCTAATTATTGAACCTTCTATTAACTTATCAAAATAAAAAGAAAATGTTTTAATTAAAATCCTATGGAATTCCTTTTTTCTTTTACCCTAGACATTCATTTTTTATATTGTTGATTAATGGTGAAGCAATACATTTCTTGTGTGCATTGCTTATCTATCATTAAAAATGTAATATCAAAGCAACCGCTATCATTATTTCAAAATCAATCGCATTTGTTTAGATTTTCATACCCATAATTCGGTAATCTAGTCTCTTTGTAAAGTATAGTTTTCATCAATAACATCAGCTTAAAAATTCAGTGTAATGTTTCGAAACTTCTAAGTAAGTGGAAAATCAAAACTAGCCACTTTTTCATACACCGGTTATTACATTTTTGCATATTGGACAAACAAAAATGTTGTACAGTTCACCTATATACCTATAATCTAAATATCAGAAAACTATAATCTTCTATTATGATAACAGTCTGCGTACAACACAGTTTAAGGACTGTGATAACTTTCCTACAAGACAGTAAGGTTTCTAGTCTGGTGGTAAAATTCTGGCTTTAAGGCCCTCTAAATCGGTCTATAACGAAACAGACAGCCTCCGACTCTTGTGATATTGATGTTTGGAAGAATGGCAGCAGGTCCTTATTCTAGTGTCGTCCTCTTTATCTGACCACTGTTCAAAATTACGAGGTCTGTTTTTAAATAGCCCTCTAATTTTTAAGAGGTTATTATACATAAAATTTATATTCATAAAATTATAATTGAACCTGATAACATAATTTCTACATAGCAAACTAGGAATACTTTTCAGACGACTCTGACTGTGGAAAGTGACCTGATTTCTGCTGGTAGAGTCTTAAAACCACTTTTATAAAAGAAATATTACAATATTTATTTTCGTTATAAAATTTGAAGAATATAAAGAAATTTTATCTAAACTCAGATAAATCCCCTTGCATCAACCATTAAACTGCCTTTTCTCACTATGATTACGATGGCTCTCATGATCATTTTCAATTCATTTATAAATATGACAGACTTGTTTTCCCTCAGAATTTATAAAAACATGGAAAGGGTGTTTTTTTCAAATGAATGAATGAAGATCGAGAGGAATTCGAATTAATATAAGAGTTTAAATTTTGCTTTGGAAATTTTAAGTATTTCTTTGGTGAACAGCCAATTTAGTTTTAAAATATTAGTATGCTTTTTCTTTATTTAGATTGCAAACAAATATTTTAGTTTTAATTTCTAATATAAAAATATGTATTCTTAAAAAAAAAACTAAGTTTGAAGAAATTTTCTGTTAAGATTGCTAAATATTTCTCTTAAACTGAACTTTGCTTAGTAAAAAAGAGTGCATACAGAGAACCATTTGGTTGCCATAAAATATAAAACTTTTTATTTGGTATTCCAACACATGAACTATATTCTCTACAGTCAGTCAAGCTTCCTACTCTCCTGTCCAACAGCAACTTAGAATATCTGTGGGTAGAGGTATAAAGATCTAGCGAGAGAAACTCATAGGAAATGGCAGCGAGCAAAATGAAGGAAAAGAAAATATAAAATTGGGGATATTCTAGAATTGTTAAATGAAATCTGTCAGAAAATAACTACCAGAAATATAGTCAGTAATTCTAAATCAATGGGAAATTGTTATAGTGAGGCAAATTAAATGGCTAAAACAAGTAAATAAGAATGTCATCTGCAAAAATATATTCAAACTAGATGATCTGGTAGACCAATGTAAAAAGAACAGCGTCACTTTCACTTACAACAAAAGTGTTAACTTAAAAAAAATCTTTTCCAACCATGAAGTTAGCAATTAAATATTTTTAACTAACACAAAAAGAACTCATTAATTAAAATTATTATCTTTTGCTTTCTAAATATTACTAAGGATATGCTCACTTACTCTGGCAATTAATTTTGTATTTAAAAAAGAGATTAATTTCATTAAGTTTTATACACCAGTTTAAAGAGTAAAATGCATCGAACATTTTTAAATATTACAGCATTTCACAAGACAAAAATAAAAGCATAAACATTGAAACAGAAATAAATAAATAATAATAAATTGTATTTTAAATCCAATGCCTTCTGACTACGCCTAACATTACTGTTTTTTTTTTAACAGTCAAATCATCAAAAAGACAATGACCAAAAGTTTTTGAGTAAACTCTAATGCCAAATTTCTTTACTGATTTGAAAGAAATAAAGCGTATTGATTTCCTCAGAGTTCTGTTTACTGGAAGAATGTTGTCAAGTGTTTTAGTTAAAGCTAATGTTATACTAATGTTTTCTATTAGTTAGAGCAAAAAAAAAAAAAACCCTACTGGTTTCTTCAAAATTAACTATCTTATATAATCCAGAAGGTGTTTAATTACTACCTTTATAGAATATTTTCATGTATATGATGAAATTAAAGTCAGCAAAGATTCAGATAGCTTAATGATTGACACAAGAAAATTATTATTAAAAAAATTATTGTCTTCTTTATGAATTTATAACAGAATTATTAAATGTGAAGGCCTAGGGAAAAACCATAATTACTTTTGTTATAGTTATGTAAAACAAATTCTGTTCCAGACATGTTGTTTATGTTCAAACTTCATATTAAGTAGATTATAAAATTGATTCTCTAAAAATTAAACATTTACAATTTTTCATGCATTAAAAATAATTCTGAGTCAAAGAGTTAAAAATAGGTGATCAATATCTGCGGTTTTGGAAGATAACAACAACAACAAAAACTAAAAAGCTATCACAAATGTTGAAACAAAACATTTATTTCGATTTGAATAGCTATTTCCATGATACCACAAGAATGAATAAACATTAAATCATTCATCATTACATGAAGTTGCTTTTAAAAAATAAGCATCATATACTTTTACCATTTTATTAAAAATCACATTTTATAGCCTCAGTATTAAGAAAAACAAAACAGAACAGCTTAATAAAAATAAATTTAAATGGAAAAATAATCTCGTAGGTGTGATCAAATCATCTGGCGGTTCACTTTCGTCGTTGTCGATGTAAATTACATTATTTCTCATACTTGAACACCGGAACTCTGAATTCTGCGTTCCCACTCTTCGATCAGAGTGCTGCGTCTTCTAGTTTGGTTCAACGCAATTTCCTGCAAATAATAAACATAGTATAGTTAGTTGGTTATTTATAATATAACAAGGAATTACAATTTGCAATTCAAATAGACAATGAGGCATATAATATATATATTAAAAACAATTAAAATGTAGATCCTCAAAAGTAAAACGAATAACATAGACAGTGGGGAAAAAGTGGCTCTACTGTTTCATACATTTTGGCGAGTGACGCTATCATAGGGGCACTCGCCAAATAAGCAGTAATTCATTGTTTTACGAAATTGCTAGAAATATTCACAGTTGTTGAATATCATTAGTGATAAGAAAGAATCTTTTATTTAAGGCAATCCAAGTTAAAGATAGATAAGAGGTTGTAAAGTTCATGAAAGGAGTATCAAAATTATATTTCAATCTCCTCTTTTCTAAAAAGAAAAGAAGGATTGTAATTTTATTCCATATAATTTTCTGGATTAGTTCTACATTTTAGAACTACACAATCTGCTATCAAGACATTGCTATCCTGATAATCTGCAGCCTTTATTCAGTTTACGCCTATTTCAAAGGCAAGGGTGTGCTTATTTGCATTGCTAACGAATGGGATGATCGAAAAAAAAAAGTTAGATGGTGATGCACAAAGAATTGATATTATATAAAGTAATTTTATTTATTTAATTTTTTAGTGTTTAGTCATCGAATAACTGAGAATAATAAATTGCTTTATTTTTGAATTTGCATTTAAAAATCTGAGAGTGCAAGTGGGCCACGATTGAGTTAACATATGTTCAAGCATACAAATAACGTACATCATGGACGGTTAAGATAAGAATAAATGAATATCTGAGCATAAAACTGATGATGCTTAAGAAAATCGGAGCTTTCCTAAATAAATAAATAATAATACTTATTGTATCCAACTGCACTGCTTTATAAAAGGGAAACTCTGAGTATAACAGAGAAATTCTGAGTAGAAAGCAAAATTATAAATTAGAAGATCATCGATGAATGAGAACGGATGCCATATTATGGAGTTGCTCAATTGTTCTATAGAGTTGTTCAATTATAATTGATTTGGCTCTATGACTGATAAATATTTCAGAGCTTTTAATGAAACTCTTTAGAAACTACATTTATAGTACGCTGATGATCTTAAATTAAAATTGTAAGTGGAAAAGTTACAGATATCTGCTTATAAATTTCTGATATACTGTATGAATATTGTATATACATCTTAAAAAGAATGTTGTGTAAACGACTCGTGATATATTTCTTAAAAACCATTGATAATAAATAATTTAATTGGGTTACTTCATAAAATTACAGCAAAATTTTGTAAATACATCATTTATTTATTGGGCGAGTGATAGTCAATGAACAAACGCTTTTTATGTGCTCTCAGAATCAAGAATGAGTTTTTTATACATTCATGGTGAACTTAATGATCATCTCTTTTTTTCTAAACTGGACAAAATGCTTTCAGCTAGAATATTAATAATTCACACACGTTATCTGAATATTAATGATTCAACAACTAATTTAAACGTCGTGAATGATTTCAAACCTGTATATGAGATTTTTTTTTTTCATTTTCGTAAAACAACAGTGACAGACTCGCGATTATGGAATAACAATTCTTATCTCAAGAGTACGTTAAAAAAACCTGTTTTGTAACAACAAATTAAGTTAATTGGTTCTATCAGTGTAACTAAATAGCTGAGAATAGTAATTTGTAGCTGGAACATAGGTATAAATTTAAGCAACATGGCTTTATTTTTAAAATTTCGAATGTTAAAGTCTCAAGTATACCTGTAAAGAAATATATTTCTGAGTGATTATTTTCCAACTACAATAAAATGGAAACATGTATATAATATAGTATATTATATTGAAATATTATGTAAAAATTAAAAAGTAATAGTGGATAAGGTATTCAAATAATTCAATTAATATTTAATAATTTTAAAGACAGAATATGATCTTACAACATGATAAAAAAATAAAATTTGGAGATTTATGCAAATTAATCTAAAACATGGTTTAAAAAATAAAATAAAAATATTGTATTAAAAGAAAAATTCTATATATGCTCTTAATATTCGAGGTGTGAATTGAAAAGATTATAATATTTGATTATATTTGAGTTTTTCGCGATTATTTTACCGACTGATTTATTATCATTCAACAGCTGCAGTCATTTACTTATATATATATATATAAATAAATATATATATATA
>JAPMOQ010049656.1:5184757-5202026 GCA_026543055.1 Argiope trifasciata | reverse complement strand
ATATATATATATATATATATACATTGTATTTTTAGTTTCGACAGTACATAGCCGTATATGAAGTTGTATTCGTTGATACGTTTCAGTTAAGATAATTTACCATTCTATTTTCTTACTGACAAATTTTTGTAATAATCAGAACTAACAGATAATTTATAACGTTGCTATCGTTAAAATGGAAGCTTTACACAAGGAATAACAATAAATTTTTCAATTAAAGTTATTTATCGACGCTATAGTTGCATAATAGACAAAATATCTTTAAAACTGCCTTAGTAAATTAAATAGTCATTTGAAATGGCCGTGAAGATAATTTGAAATTTCTTTTTACTGAATATGAGTTATATGCCATATATTTTTTTGACACCACACCTGTATCAATGTTTAAAAAAGGGAACCAACCACACCTTTTCAAAAGATTAGTCATGTTTCGAAAGTTCTACTCACAATAAGAAACAAATGGACCTGAATTAAGTTTGAAGCATATTAACTATGTTAGAAACTCAAGCAGTTAATAGATATTTAATCAAGCGTAGAAAGCTCTTGACATTTATTAATATTTTCCATGAAAACGTAAAAATTAAATAAATAGAGAGGCAATGAAATACAAATATAAATGAAATACAATAGAACGAAAAATCGAGACGACTTTTTATGAAGTGTCTAAATCTTAATAATACACATATGATACCCTAAAATGGGAAAGAGGTTTCTTTTTTATTTGCCATTATGAAATTCAATTAAACTTTAGCAAACAACATTAAAGTAATCACGCCCTAAAGATATATAGTTGAATTTAGATATTTCAGGCGTTCAACATATGCGGTCAAAAGTTGTAGCCATATATAGACTGGTTATACATGTACTTAAAATTTTATTTTAAAATTTAAGCTGCCATTGTTTCGCGTTAAGATATAGAAATGATTTTCATGTCCAAAGTTTAATTTAGGTTAACTAAGTTCACCTATTCATTTTGTTATTGGATCAAAGTTCAAGAAATAATTCAAACCCTGGTGTCTTTTGCAGTCCAAGGTTCATTTTTTGGCATACTTTTGAAATAAAACCTTATAATGAAGAGAAATTGGTTTCTCATATATTTTAGCATACATGCTAAATAGTGATTGCAAATACTGAAAAAATGTGAGAAATTGCATTTAAATTTACCCAACTAAAATAGTAACTATTTATAATTGAAAATGAAATTGCTCTTCGGTATGACATTTCAAATTATTCTTTCTGTTTCATATATTAGAAATGAAGTGATAGATTTACTAAGGCACATAATTCAAATTAAAGTACTTTTATGTCAACAAAACAAACAATAAGCTTGTTCGTGCTTGAATTTTTAAAAAGAAAAAGAACTGTATTGCATAACACGCATTGATGGAAGAAATTTAAGAGATTTCATATGCCAAGTGGAGATAGTATACATCAAAAGTCTGCTACAGAGGGTGGGGGGAGGAAGAACTATTAAGAGAGATACCTGCAAGAATTACAAGTTTAAAGTTTTTTTTTTCTCAGATTCCTGATGAGTTCGTTCGCATATAATGTATAATAACCGTTTAAAATTGATACCGTTCTTATCTGTTTGTTTCTATATTTCCTTCCGCTGAAGTCTTCGGCGAATTCTTGTATATTCTTGTGAATAATTGATGGGGATATTACTTTCGTTTTGCTATCTACCTATTTGTTGTTAAATTTACTGTTATTTGCGTTTGCGAATCAAAATTAAGGAGAAGCCATGCAATGAAAATTTTCTAAGGAGTTCTCATTTAATGAAGATATAACCTTTCAGATTCAATGATCGCGACTATCAAGTGTAAATACAAACTCTCGTAAACTGATTCACAATTAAATTCAACTCCTTGCAGTCTGATCTTTACTTTCCATTGTTAGAATGGAGTGCACCTGAGAAAATCTTAGTGCTGTCTTCCTATGTGGTTACTTTGTATTTACAGCAAAAATTACACTTCGATAAAAAAAATTAACACATATTTATACTATGATCCGGCGATAGTAATTACTCACTGAATATAACCCTTTGGTAAAATATGCAGAAATTCACTATCAGATGTCGTAAAAATAATTAATGCAATTATAAAATCTTATTTCAAAACTAGTGCCACAATTCAAACATTAATTTTTTTTTTTGCCTTTTATTTCCCGAATGAAACAGCACTGAATCTTTGATTACAATCTTTTTCAGAAAGCATCTTTAATATTTTAAATTTTAAAAAATTATTACAGTATACTCAAAAATTCAGATTTTAAATTAGCATACATTAATTACATACGATATCGAAATCAGGAGAAAGGTACTAAAAATATAAGTAATGTGCTTCAAGATATATTAATAAAGGTATCGGGTTAACCAACTTAAAATTTAGGAATTTAACTGGTGAAAAAGTAACAAATCTTTTAAAAAAAAGTTTGAGATTATCATGCATAGACTTGATTCACGATTTGGTTAAAAAATGTTTGATTAAATCAATGTTTTATAAAATTTTTTTAAAGTTTTATCTAAATATTTATTTTTTAAGTAGTCATATATCGGTTTTACTTTTGCATTTTCAAACAACCTTTTTAGTGTATGGAATTTTGAAATTATTAACATTTTATACATGAATTGTAACAGATATTTTTATCCATAGACAGAATAATTCAGAAAAATAAAGTTTTATAGAGATTAAATAAATATCTGTAAATTTGCGTAATCTTTCCTTTAAGAAATATCAATTCTTTAGAATTTAAAGAAATAAAATAATTTTTCATCGTTTAATCTCACCGTCCTCTAAATGCCTTGATATAGCAAATGTAAATTCTTCTGCATGTGATGTAACAAAATAACAATAACCTTTTCTGCAACCAAACATATTATTCAATACTTATCACTTTTTTCAAGTATTTTGATCATAATTTTTAACGTATATCAAATACTAAACATTATAGCAAACAGAAAACTTCAGATAGTATTCGAATCACCCGATATCTACTGCGTCATGGTTAAGAACGAAGCGCAGTAAGGATCCTTCCTCACAACAGTTGCTTCATCAATTCAAGCGATAAAACATCAAAAGACCTTTCGTAACTTATCAGGAAAGCAATTTCGGAGTGATAAGCAAAGAGTTATCGACCTACCTCTTTTTCGATTTCGTTCGGGATTTCTTTGTCATTCTCTAGGAAATCTGGACTGGAGCAGATATCCGTCGAGGAATTCGTATTGTGATTCACGTCTTTTGTCTCTGGTGTTAGATCCGTTATTTGTCCGTTCAAACCCAAGAGCCGTGCTCGTTCTTTCCTGCAGAAATTTAATAAAAATTATTTAAATAAGTATATTTCATTAATAAATGAGTAATAAAAACAAGCATATAAATAGAAATAAAAAATTATTTTAGAGTCAAATGTTATTGTTTGAATTGTAGCAAGATAAATATTTAGTTAATTACGAAGAAATTAATACCGAAGTCTGAAAGTTTTGAAGTTAACAGATCACGTAAAATTTAATCTTTCAGACTTATGTATGAATGTGCTGCAATGCAATTTATAATTAAAAAATGATAGCATTTTTTTAATTGTGAATTTATTTGTCCTGAGTAATAATTGTTTTTTTTTTCAGTGGTGGAGAAGAATTGTTGAACTAACCACCCATTTTGAAACTATTTGCGGATAGAATTGGCCATTTTGTACAGTACTAAAGAGACGAGACTGGTACTTGATTTGGTATCCCACTCTCTTAACTTCTAAACTACATCAAACTGAAGTGATAAAAAACCAAAAAAGCAGCCATAAATAATTTATGATCCTGAATTTTTATATTTGCATCCTTTTATTTCAATTTATTTTACTATTTGTGTATAAGAATCGGAATAAAAAAAGCATAATGGATGGAGTAAATTGAGTGATCAAAAGTTAGCATATAAAGATTATTTTATGTTCAGAACTGGCTATACTAATAAAGGAATTTTCAAGAAGGGTTGGAATCAGTTTATGCTCCCAAGATACAGGTCAAATACATTGAACTATTTTCATTTTTGAAACCATTGCACATCTTGCACGAGGAAAAAGGTCATGAAGACACAGTAGGAGTAAATTAGTATGTATTTAAATGTTAAATATGCAGTGACTATGATACATGAAAGAATTTGATTGTATTTGTATATTGATTTTCATTGCATGTAAGTGAGATTGAATTGCCAACAGCATGATAACTCACAGCAATATACTAATCTTGTATTTTAGAGTGGAAATATACGTTTTGCCGGACATGAAAAGTATGCAAAACTGGATCTTATTCACAACAATGCCTTACTACATTGCTGTGAATAAGACTCAAACTTCACAACTGCAATCATGCTCCCATTAAAAAAATCCGTGTGTTTTTGTGAATAAATGATTTTAATCTTTACTATAATGTTTAAATAAACAATATGTTGTTTTTGGAACCTCAAAATATGGATTAATAAAGACGGCCTAATAATAAGAGATTTGATAAAGGTAGAGAATATAAATAGATATGATTTTGAAAATTTCATTCAAAAGCAACATTAAGTTGCTTGTCCATGCCAGATTTGACAATTCATTCTGTAGAATTACAAAACCACACTGAACTCCTTTAACTGTGCTTAGTTACTTTGCATGAGATTACTATAATCAAACTGAACTCAGATAACAATTAAATAATTGAGAAAAAATACCGGATAGACTTTTTGTTCTTAATTATTAATTGGTTAAGACATTTTTTTAAAAGCGGAATTTAAAATTTAGTCGAATAGAAGATATAAAACACCATAAAACCAGTATAGAATCATGGAACATTGTTAGAAAAGTACAACTAATTGTTTGAAATTACTGCCTATTGAATTTGAAAGAGAATATTTCGTATGATGATCTAATTACGAATGACTATTTTGTTGTGGCATAAGCATGCTTTTTGCTTCCCCTGCTTGATTTGAATAAAGAAAGTTTGATGACTGAAAGTAATTGATTTTTCGATTAAAACCCCCCACAAAATCTATTAAACCTATTAAAAAATAAAATTAAACATTAAAAT
Source organism: Argiope trifasciata (assembly GCA_026543055.1). Taxonomy (NCBI): domain Eukaryota; kingdom Metazoa; phylum Arthropoda; class Arachnida; order Araneae; family Araneidae; genus Argiope; species Argiope trifasciata. The sequence goes on along the minus strand of JAPMOQ010049656.1, from coordinate 5,196,976 downwards.
ATGATGAATCGAAACGCTTAAGTAGGGGTGGTGGTGATGTATTGTTTGCACTGTAAGGGGCGGGGGTAGATTATTTTGTGACCATCTCAGTATCCGATTAAATGTTGTGCTTTCTGGTTCTTCAGATTACATAGGATGCTCCTGCACGACGGGGGTATCGCATTTGTGGTTATGGTTATGATATTAAAAGCAACCAGGATGTAATTGTTTACAGCTTTAATATTGAAATTAGAGTGAATAAAAAACTTTTTTTTTTTTTAATACGATAGTGTTACTTTAGACGAGATGTTAATATAACCAACTAAACTAAACTTTACCACTATTATTCTGAGGAACATTTTAATGTAACCTAATTCTTTTTCTCATTTGCTGAACCTCAAATTGGTGAAATATGCACTAATAAAAGATTTGCTTAAATCAAATGAATATATTTTTTACGGTTATTTTGCCATTTTATTCGATGAGAAAGACACATAAGTAATATTTAACAATTCGTATATGGTGTTCTGAGGTGGAATAAAGTTTAAAATGGACGATTATTTTATTTTCCATTCATATATCTTTTGTGATCCATTTTCAAAAGAATCAAGACTTTTTTAGTAATTACTGCTCATGAATTGATTACATATCCTAATAGTTTAAAATAGGGTTTTACGAGTCGAAAGCAAGAAAAAAAAACATTTTTCCAAAGAAATTCCTTTTTTATTTAGTAGTTTAAGCAGTATTAGACAGTATGTTTTTATTTAAAGGTCAAGTCATGATTGTTAGCGACTTCAAACAACTAAATTCAACTGGAGGGAATTCAGCTTTATTTTTATTTTCTCTCATTCTCTCGAAGACATTCGTGCCGAGAAACATTAACACAAAAACAGGTTAGTGATTTCCTTGAAATTGGAATTAGGTAGCATCTACTATCTAATTAATGCCAAACTGTGAATGAATAGGCTTTTTCATTCTTATTAAATATGTTTCAGCGGAAAAACCCCATTATAGATATGAAATGTTTTGATTTAATATAATTTTTCAATGTCTTTTTCTTTCCGGAATAGATGTAAAAAAAAATTAAGTGTTAACACAGAATAGCCATTCCATTCGAAATGTAATGGAATAAAATGTAATCCATTAATGCGAAATAATAATACTATAAATCTTTTGCCATTTATAGTAATTTCAACAAAAATGTTTTTCATACAAATGTTAGCCTTGTTATGAAATATTTGCTAAGTACATGATTAATCACATCACTGAAAGTATCGAAGTTTTTAGTTAATAACTTTTAAATAATTTCATTTTTGTGTCCGCTACATTTTCATTTAATATGGCAATTAATAAATAAAAATTGTATTTGATTAATATGATTTCTTTGATTTAATCTGCGAATTCCATTGTTTCCTGGTAGATAGATATCTTGTTTCGTCAATTTTTTTCAACTCTCGCTTATTTTCTCCATATAAGGCCTGAGAATGACTCAATCGCATGAGTAGGTACTGATATCCCGAATAAATTCAATTTCAATCTGGTTTAGAAAAAACAATGGCCTGTAATAACCTTTATTTTAAAATAAAATATCTTGGACATTTTTTTACTATTTTTATTTTTACTGTATAAAGCGCGAGAATTATTCGCCCGTATCTGTATTGATATCTCGAGTTAATAAAGGAAGCGATGTTCAAGATGCTTGAAATCGTATCCAGGAACTCACGAGTTTTATCAAATTTTTCGTTTTCAGTCTGCTATGCTTCTGTGAATATATTCGAAATGCATTCATTAAAAATGATGTAATATCAATTTTAGACATAGAAAGAAAAATGGACAGATGTGATTTGTTCCAGAGATAAATCATACAAAAGAAGGTCGAAAGGCCCAGAGAGCTTCGTGGTGATTTGTGAGAGGAAGTATGTGTCTGGTAGATACTATCTGTAGCACGTCTGACTACAGCACAGTAGCACGATGGGCGGAATTCAATTTTTGACAGAAGATGTAATAAGTACTTTATAAATATTACTTCCCCGAGGAGGCATTTTGACGATATTAAATTTTCTATCCATCTGAAATTTGTTCCATATCCGTCTCATAATCTAAAGCTGTAAAAATCTTATTTCCATTCTTTTTTCCCACCATATTTTCATCTTTTCGCAAGACAAAAAAAGAATCAGCGAATATTAAACAATATATTATACTTCAAATATGAGTTCGTATGCTGGAAAAGTTATATAAAGTTTTGATGTGACATTTTGAAAAAATAAGATTATTTACTAGTTAGCTTGATTTGAAACACTTTTCATTTTTGTATGGATGTATAATTTGAAATTACTTATGCTCTATTTCATGAATGACATTTTAACTTTCTGTTTATCATTACCATGAAAAATACAGTAGCAGCATAAAAGTGATAAGAATGTATAAATGACGGATTTTACGCCTGGAAGATAAAAGGAACTTTTGCTTTTTCATAACTTTATTCAGATAAATTATATTGCACATCTAATAAGAAAAATTCTTAACCACTATCAATAAAAAAAGATTGATAAAAATTCAGGAAAAATCCATATTTACATCGTTGACTGTGAATTATTTCTTATCTATTTAATTTGATGCAATTCTTTATTCAGAAACTTTAGTAATCACTTATCTCCTTTCAGAGTTAAAGAAAAAAAAATAAAAGGCGGGAAAGATAATAGCACTTTATATACTTTAAACGTATTAATAGATTTTCTGATACAAAAATTTATTTATTTCCTTAAATAGATCTTTTGATGCCATGATAATTGAAGATAATCACGAAATGCCGCATAAATGTATTGTAATTAAAAATGAAGTCAACTTATGTTTATTTAATGCATGCCAATTTAATTTCGGAATGAAGAAAGAGGGGAAAAAATATGGTGTTACAATACAGTAAAGCCTGAGAAAACGAGCAGATAAATGCTAGAAGTTATGAGAAACTACATTTATCTCCTGATAATGAATGCCTATCATTTGATAAATGCAGCTATGTTTATCACATAATGTTCTGGAAAATTGGTTCCTTTCGGACGAATGGAAAAAATATAAATGTGGGAGGAAGGGGAAATGAGTTTCACTTATTTCGCCATACATCACTTCAAAGTTTTGTAATTTAAAGTTTTCGAAAATGCAAAAGCAAATCCTTAAATTCTGGTCATTAATCTTTAGGATTAGTTGACATATAATTTTTAAAAATATCTTGAATAAAAAGTATTCACTTTCATAATCTTGTTAAATGTTTTAATTTAAATTTACTACCATAAATGAAATGAGAGGAAAAAACACATTCTGTTGAATGATTTCAAAAGCTGCAGACAAGAAGTGAGAAAAAGAATGCTACAGATAGGACAAAAAATTTAAATAAAATCATAAATTTAGAAAGTTGAGCGAAACGCAAACCTTCAACTATCTCGAATCCAAAAAATACAGAACTTAGAACTCATCGGCTCATAAATTGCATAAACTGACTTTCACAATTGAAGAGGGGGAAAATAGCTCTATTGTACAAAATGATATTCAAAACAGTAGACATGCGAGTAGAGGAGTGGAAGAATTGAAATTCGCATAAATAAAGCGTAAAATTTTGCGTTTGACACTTGACCAGTTTACTGGCCTCGTTGGTTGAACGTGACAAAGTGAAAAACCTTCACTTGTCACACAAATTTAAAGCATTTTCTAGCTAAACAAGTAAAATGAAATATTGTGCTCTACTTATGTGAATTTTCTTTACTACCTTAGAAGCCTACATCCATGAAAGAGTAAAGGTGATTACAGAGGAAGAATAATTCATTTAGATAAAAGTGACTTTGAAACAAGTTACACACATTTTTATTTTCTCTTGTCAAAACCTACCGACGTTCTATTGTGAGAAAGGACTAATAGATTGATCATGTGTTAGTTTGTGTGAAGAAACAACTGAAATAAGACACACAGCTGCAGTTGTTTGAAGATAGAAATGTGTAGAATTACCTTATATGTCTGTAGAATAATATTAATTTTAAAATGCAGGTGATATGAATTTCAACTGTAATAAACTGGCTAGAAAATAATACACGGAAAGTATAAAGTAAGAAATATAATGATAAAAGATTTTTTACTGCGCACAGTTACAAAACTTTGATGTTCATTATCTTTTGATTATTAAGCAGATGAACTCCATAATAAGAATTTTTTCATTGGAATTTTCTAATTACAAAATTAAGAACGATTTTTAACATGATGTTTTCTTTTTCAAAATGCAGTTACTTTTTTCCCTAAGAAATGACACACACACAAATCCCAGCAATTTCTAATGTATTACTGAATGGTTTTTTTGGATTAAAAGGATCTAAATTCTTTGAAATCTCTTCAAGTTTTATATTTTTTCCAGGTTCAATAACATTGAATAAAAACTACTGACGAAAAAGTTTTCATTTCACCATACTTTTTCATTTATATTCTAGTTTTCATTTACGATATTTTCAAATGATATTGACAGTCGATTAGAGAAATGTTTAGGCCTCTAATGCTTATAAGACACATACATAAATTCCGGAATTCATATATTAATATCCAAAAGAATCAAACGTAATTTAAATTATAATTATTCAATAATTATATAAATTTAATAATAGTTAATTTGTCATTGTACCAACGTTTTTTCCAGTTGTCACACTATTGCAGCATTCATATACTCTTATTTGAATGAATTTGTTCTGCAAATTCGAATTGTCTTCGATTGACTCCAAATTTAAATAATTATATAACAAAACAGGTAATTATAATTTTAATTACTACATATATGTTACCATTATGTTATAATTAAGTCATTAATATAATTTGTAATTATTAAAATTGTAAAATTGTTACTATAGAATTAGTTATTGAAGTAATATAAATATCCTCTGAATGTTAAGCGTCTTAAAGGACGTATCGACAGAACATCCTGCAATATTCATCCAAATACATATACTTGTTTAAAACCTTCTTTTGAATAACCCATGCTCATTTTAATAATGCATGGGGAGTTGTAACTCTTCAATATTTCACAATCTTTAATTTAATTAATTGATTACAGATGACTTATGAAAATGAAAACCAATTTAAATTATGGCCGGATGATAATTAATGAAATAAAAAAATTGAATCATATTTAAAATCTATACAGTAATTAAATATTTATAAATTTGATGCAATTTCTTAATGAAGAATACATTATTTATATACCATAATCGAAATAGATTGTTTAATAATAATGTTTAATAATAATTTTCTTTTTTTTCAATTGATGCGTGGAATTTTAAATACCAAAATAATAAAGGGAAGCATCTTCCTTTTTCGTTATTAACAGATTTAAATACAGTTTTTAGTAAAAGTCTAATTACAAAAGTTTGATTGTCGGCTACTTAATTTTTTTATCTGAAAACTTCTATTTATAATGAAACATTAAAAATCCATTTATTTTCGATTGCATTGATTTTTAATGCACTTTTTTTACCATACGCATTTTTCTAAATGCTTCGTTCTTAATTTTAGTAACATTTTGTTTGAAATTTAAGAAAAAATATTATAATAAAATAGTATCAATGCATTCTTCTATAAATATAGTATAAATAAATTCTTTACAGACACAAAGCTTAAATAAGCACCTTTTACAGAGCATTTTTCGTACACACATTTTCTTGATTCTATGAATAAAACAATATTGAAATTACAAATCTTATTATGTGTCTTTGTGAAGAGTATTTTTATGATGAAGATAAAAAAAGAATCAAGTGATCTAGCTTTTTTCTTTCTTAGTAGTAGAACTGACGCTTTACCAAAACTTATATTTTTGCACTGATATATCTGCATGCAGATGATTACAGCTGTCTTGCACTAAGTCAATAGAACTCTACTTTCATGGAGAATATAGCCTTCAATCTTTCTGTACATAGTTTCATTCCACTATCTTATTACATCGGTTCATGTGTGATTATTAGATATAATTAGATATAGATAAGATATATAGCGAGTAGAAAACACTAGGTAAGACGAAATTTTCAGATGCATCTTTGAAGAGAACATTAAAATATTTCGTGAGCCCGTTATCTAATGTTTAATAAAAAAGGCTATTAAAATTTAAAATGAAAAAAAAAATGTACAAAAATTCAAGAATTATTTTATTTTATAGTTTTTTTTTAAATTCTATTGTGGTAAATGAATGAGCTTATTAATGGGTTCTAATATCTAACAATCATTCTGAAGTTATTTAAAAGAAAAATTTATTCAATGCATTTGTAAATTTGATCACGGACGTTTCAAGATTATTACCAAATATCTAAAATCTCTTTGAAAAGGAAGAAGTCATGAATCAATGCATGAAAAAATGGACAAAACAAAGATTATTTTAATATTCGACTATTTTACTATCATTTATATCATTAATAGCAATTGAATATAAATACATTTTTGAATGTTTGAAATTTAGCTCAAGAACAAACAAGCATTTCAACTTTTACTTTAAAAAATAAGAAGAATTTAAACGAAAAAATATGATTTAAAAAGAGATGTTAATTTGGGCTTCTAATTTGGAAAGATTTCATCTATTTTTTTTTTCTTCTCATAATTGGAAAAAAAACTCCACTACACTAAAAAAAGAAAATGAGAAATATTTATTATAAAAAACATAAAAAGAGAAGTAAAGTGCGAGTTAAATCGACTTTAATTAAAAGAAATTCGTATGCAATGCTTCGTTGTAAGCAGGGATTATCTGTCATTTGTCGAAATAGGTAAATAAAAAGTAATTAATAACTATTTTGCAATCCGATTTCATTATAAAATCTCATGAAAATCTGTTCAACAAAGAAAAAAAAGATCTTTATACTTTCGGCACTTGCAGTGCCTCCTATTATCCGACAGAAATTAGTTTTACAAATAAATAATGAAAAGTCAAGTCTACAAATGATGTATTCTGTTCAAAGAAATTTAATTAATGCATTATTACTATTTTATTTTATCCAATTTCAAATTCGATTTCTAAAAAATAATATTGTATTATAGTGTTCTTATTTATGAAACTGTCGAATTTTAAAGAAAATAAGTGATTAAAGTCATTAAATAAATTTATTTCCTAAGTTTTCTTCTTTTAATGAGATATGTTTTGCAGTAAGTGAAGTTATGAAATGTAAAAAAATACAAAGAAATTTGCTCCATTTTTCAAAAATTAAATGATAAAAAAATATTTGAACACATCCTTGTGTGAAATTTGTTCAACCGTTTTCTAGTGTGAAAGCAGATTGCATCTAAAGATTTCTATTAATAGACAAACACGCAAAGATCACATCTATGTTCAGAAACCTGCATTTTAAATACCTCGACATGCAGCTCTATAATTCTAACCTCTTTAGTCGATGAAAAGTTATATTTCTTGGCTTTTGAAACGAGCTGTAATAAGGCATATAAAGTTCATTCGTATAACGTGATTAACGTTACGTGGGAGACTATTTTCAAAGAACCCTGTTTTCAAACCATCATAGCACAGCATGCCAAAAACAAACAAAGAATACTTTACAACTGACCCGCAAAGTTTAAAAAAATCCGAAAGAAAAAAAATAATAATAAGGATCAGAATAGCATTAGACACGAACGAGTGGTCTGGAGTTTGGAATCATGACATTAAGTCACGCAAGATGAAACAAACTGTTACTGAAAACGCGGTTTCCTGACAGAACTGGTAAACAGTTGAGGTTTTGGTTCCGCTTTTGATAACAGCAAAATTTTGACAATTCTTTAAAAATAAAATACCGTTTATTGCTTATAAATATTACACAGCTAATGTTCCGTTCTAGAATATAATTACAAAGGTATAAAGTTCTCTAAAATTTTTGTTAATTCTAAACTGTCATTACCATTCAACTCTTCTGCTATGATACCTCCTCGACTTTTCAAAAATTTAAAATTGCTGATTTTTAAAAACAGAGAAATTCCTTTATATGCCTTTCTCTTCATTTAAAGTAAACTTAAATGTCTGCCTTTTTAGAAAAAGGTAAACAAGAATTATTTGGACAGTTTCGTATAACGGAATAATTACAAAATTGCAATTATCAGGTACTACATCATTAGAAAATTCGTAGTTTCGAGCATCGATATCCTGAGCTAAGGAAAGATAATTCTTGGAGCAATTAGTTCATATCTGAATGAGACACAGTTCGCCGCTGTTAATCATTATTTCAATGTTTTCTTAACGACGGAGACCTCCAACAGCGTGGTAAAGGTGAAATTATATCTATGGATTCCGGAAATTGATTCTGCTTCAGTATCCTTCTAAGATTACAGAAAAGGGTACCAAAAAGAGACATGATTGACTTGGGCATTTTCACAAGAACTAATTTATCGGTGGTATATTTCTAGAGCAAGAAGGTTTATTCACAGTAAACAATTGTGAGAAAAGAAAATTTTACTTGTTTCAAATAATTATGGGTCTCTTCATGCTTGATGTAATAATTTATATTTTTAAATCATTAAAATAATAAATCATTTTTTAGTTCAGTTAATTTGTGTCATTCTCGTAGATACCATCTGTAATAATTAACTTGCCTGCAATGAAATTTTCTTTGGTCTCGGTGGAATTTCTATTTACTCAAAAATTTTGAATCCATCAATAGCCCATTATCATATATTTAATTTACTTGCTTATAATGATATTTTTTTCTTTAGAAAGCTGTTACAGAGCAATCTCGATTTTTTTTCATAGGAAAGTGGTACCCTAATGATTCAGAATATAAGATATTGTGTGAATTAAGTAAGATACTTAGAAACTGAAGCTTACTCTTACTGGAAACCGAAGTGGCGGTTGGTGATTAGAATATGAATAGATGTTCAACAGAAGTGAGAAATAAAAAAGAAACAGTAACATGTTGGAGACAATAATTCCTGATTTTCATAATGACAAGAGATTTGTCTTTAACTCTTATTTTGATTATACTGCAAATGCATAAAACGGTAGAAAATATCAACTTTGCCTTGCAAATTAAATCCTTGTTAGTCATTTTCTGTCCATCTGTTCATTTTCAATTTATTTTGAGTAATCAATGATTAATAAAATCATTTAACTAAAACAGTTTTAACCTGTAAATGGTAAGACTTTTTTAGAATTTTTTTTATCTAATCAAGGGAAGGAATAAAATTATATTCAAAAATATTCAGTATTCAATAACTGCGCAACTATAACTACTATACTGACCAATATACCCTGTTAATTAATTCTTTTCTTTCTTCAGTAATTAATTAACTAGAGATTCCATGACTGGTAGTAGGACGAATGTCCTTAGAGAGGGTTTTGTGAATGAGTGATTTGAAATGAAGACTTTTGAATAAATCATAATCCTCGGATTGCTATTTATTATTCAATTTCACTGAAGGACTGAAGCCAGTGCGTGCTACATTCATAGAGTTTCATACAAGTGCGGTGCTGTAATCAAAAAATTAGATATAGCTTACCGCACAAATATATAACTATCATTTCACCACACGTGCATATTAATGCATATGCGATTTGCAAATAATAACACTACTTATTAAAAACTTATTTCAACATTCATTTCTTTCTATATTTTATAGATGAAGTGAAAATGGAAGTAGTATTTTATATTGCATATAAAGGAACTAAATAAAATTACTCTGTTTATCTTTTGGAAAATGGTCTCTGAAAAGGTAGTTTTATATACCTATTATGTGAGTATTTAGTATTATCATTTTATGAAGCATTTTTGATAAGTTTAAATATAATGTAATGTGGGTTTAGTTAAAGAGAAGAAAACTGTTCTTATTTCAGTACTAGTTTAGTTTGGATGGAATATTTATTCAGAACACGTATCTTTTTGGAAACAGATTCAATGAAATTCCTTTTTTTAAATAAGAAATAATTTGAAGACAGATAACGATAAGATAAAGATTTGTTAGAAAGCTTTCTTAGAAAAAAAAACATATAAAAATGGAGGAAAACCTTTGTATGCTGAAGTAACTTTAGCAAATGTTTCGAGTATTTCAGAATATGCAAACGTTGCATATCAAAATAAAGCAAATATGCATCATTTAAATGTAATAGATTTAAGGCATTTTAAGCAAGAAAAAGAAGTTAAAGATTAGTAAATAACTTTCACTGCCCTTTTTGGCATACTTTCACTTCCTTCAAAAATACTTTTACTTTCATTATTTTGTACCATCTATCTATATTTGGGATCGAATTTTAGAGATTCACCATCATCATTCCTTATTATATGATAGCGTACCTATTAAAGATATTTGAAGGAAATGATTTTTTAAAAATTATATTGTATTCCAAATTATTTGTAAAAATTATTCTAGTGAATTTTCTTTGAAGATATTCTGTTAATAAAATACGCTTAAACTTTCAGATAAGAATAAGAATTTGTAAAAGCAATTTGAAAAAAAAAGTTAGAACAGAGGAAAATCTATGTTCTTATAAAAATACAAGAATCAAAATTTTTTCCTGGAAGAATCCAAGGCAACTTTTAACACATTTCTTACAATAAATATGGTGCTGGATGAAAAAATCAGACTGAAAATTGTGTACTATTGACCAATACGCTGGAAAATAATTAGTATTTATTTCTGGTTAGTACATTCATTCAGTAAAATTTAAGAACAAACTTGGCGTCCATATCTACTTAAAATATAGTTTTAACCCGAAATTGCGCGTTTGAGAAGAAAACTTATAAATTCTGATTGCAAATTATGGTATTGATGAACATGTTAACTGCAAATAGTACATTTCATTAAAAAAAAGTAATAGTGTTTGTATTAAATTACAATAGAAATTGATAAAATATTATCCTTTATTGTTGATCTACCATTTAGAGTTTAAATTTTCATTTATTGCTTGATTATATTACGTAATGAAATTTATTTTGGTAATAAGAGTTTTTCTTATTTGCAGTAAATTTAGTAAATTATGGGGATTAGAACATCTTTTAAAAATTGAAATCAATATTCATTTGATAATTTTATTAATATATAAATAAAACATCTGTATGGTAATTGTTTTGACAATGGTGAAGTTATTTGCTTAATAGAGATTATAATTTTATCATAATTTGGATGCGTAAAAACTTCTCTGTTACATAGATTTGCTATAGAGTAACTGAAACTTTTTATGATATTCATAATTATTTGTATACTCTTCAATCGGTATATTAATAAATATGGTGCTATCAAAGATAAAAAAATAATTTCAGTTTTGAAATTATATTGTCATTGCTTTTTTCTAGACAAATTAATATATTTATGTCATGTAAATGATATAAAAATATTTTTGCTATGATTAAATTTTAAATTTCCAATATCAATTTTCAATAGTAAGCTATTAATTTGCAGTATTTTTCTTATGTCTTTTTTTTTATGCATACGTTAATTCTCTTTATAAATAAAAGGAATGTTATAAAAATAACTGAAAAAATATCAATAGGATTTTTTAGATAAAACTACTTAGAAAAGTTATTAAATTGAAAAATTTTATTCAAAAACTTTCTTATTTCAAATGAAAAAATGTTAAAGTCAAATTTTATAAATTTTATCTGAATTGATTATTGAAGCATTAATTTAAAAAGCAAAAACTTTCAACATTGCGTAATATAGACTTAATAAAAGTAAACATTAAACTACCAATTTTGTATCATTTGTGTGAATACTACATATTTTCAGACTTATTTTAATTTTAATAGTATTTATCAATTTAAAGCTTTCAGTTTCTTTTACATTATCACAATTGCAGAGATGGAATATATTACTGGATAAGAAAATTTAATCACCAATGTACAATTTGTTTTTAAAAAATGTTTACAAAGTTTAGTAAATATATGTAAATGAGAATAAAGAATGTAAGTAAAATAATTTTAAAATTTGAATTTTGAGTTTGAGTTTTTGTCGAATTAATAAATAAAATTGTTTTTATTGTTTATAAGAACATTCCTTTGTGAAACCTTTTATTTTTCAAAACACAATGAGGTGAATATACAAATTTGTCGGTCAATTACTAAATTATCAAATTTTGGTATAAAAAAGTTTAAAATGGGTTGAAACGCAAATAAGAATCACCTCTCAGTATATAGTTAAGCCGCAAATAATTTTCAGAACCGTGTGTTATCATCAGAATTTTTTTTTTCTTTAACGAGATACTTAAAAGTCGTTATCAAAATCAGGTCCATTACTATTTCATGATGTGCGAGACATAGC
>JAPMOQ010049656.1:5157726-5184747 GCA_026543055.1 Argiope trifasciata | reverse complement strand
ATAATTCACATGAAGTCATCATAATTGACATGGAGTCTGATAAAAGTATGTGAATTCATCACGTTTCGACCTTGTTGTGAACAAGAAAGAGAAGTATTTTAATTGTGATTTATAAAACAGGAAAAAAAATCGCTCCCACGTTATATGGCTGTCTTATTATTACAAAACAATTAATTAATAAATAAGGATAGAAAATAGTATAGCATAAATTATGACGCTAGAAAGATTTTAAAAAAATTATAGGAATTCAGGAATAATGATGATGAAAATCAGACAGCACAAATTTCTAAACTTGGGTAGTAGGAAATAGGCTTTTGTCACGGTAATGAAAATTATAAACACATGCAATACAAGAATCTAAAGAATTAAATTATTTTATATCTTATTTAAAGTATATACTAGCACTGTTAGCTTACAAACATAAATTTAAACCTACGCTGTAATTTTTTTATATTTAAGTTCTAATTTTTAAAAATGATTGGATAAATATATATAAAGGAGCAAAAGGAATACAGTGAAAATAATTAAAATTAACTTTTCTTTAATTAAAAAAATTAAAATGAGGTAATTAAAAATCTGTAATCGTTTTAATCAAACTTTCACTGTTAAAAATACCTCAGGCATTAAATAAAAAATCTAATAAGGGAGTTTTTTTATTAATTAATCCTTACATTATTTAGAATTAACTTAATAAAGTCAGAAACCTGATGCAATAAGAAAGATTACGGTCATCTATTGACATAACTGAATTTATTTTATATTTAATTATACTTTGCAAGTGTCATTGATATTCAGAGTCTAGCTAAAACACACACTGTAACATCAATAATAACATTAGCATTTTAATCACACTTTTTATTTAATTACTTTTATATCTTTATATTGGATGACAAAGAATAGATTTTTAATGCTTTGAAGATTCATTGACGAAAGATTACAATTTTTTAAACTTTATACCCGAAAAAGATTATTGTTGGAATTTTCTTTCAATGAAGATAATGTGTGAGGTGTTCCTGCTGGCATTTGTTGAATGTCGAAATGTCCAAGCAAATATTCTGAAGGTCTTTTTTGTTATATTGTTTTTAAATTAAAATGAAGTATCTTGAAAATTTAATGAGTTTGAAGAGGAGACTATTATGCCATATCCTTTCAAAGGTACTTTTTATGCCAAGAAAAAAAAATCCAATGACAAATTTTTCGATAAATCCTTCGCTTATTATGTTCCTAACTTTCAAGAACTGGTATTCATAAGAATGACGCTTCTTGAAGTAAAGCTTTTCAAGGGAAGAAAAATTATTTGGTAACAAAGGCATAGCTGTTTTTAATACAGGAATATTTAAACAAAAATTTCTCAATGGTATTTAAAGACTAGTTTACCCGTAATTTAAAGAAAGTTTGTGAACTTGAGCAATCTTAGGTATCTTATTAACTGAGGCAGTTTTACATTTCTTAGAAATGTGATTCATAGAAAAGCATCTAATATAATTTTAGAATAAATGAGGCACAGCATAGGGAGGAAATCTTTTGATGAGAATATTGAGGACTTTATTTATCACTGACGCTTTCCTTATATTGAAATTTTTGTTTGCTTAGCTTATTCTATTGATGCGAGAAATGTTGATGAGCACTTGCATTTATGTAATTTTTGATATTTTTCCCAATTTTCTAATGTTATTCTTACTGCAAGTATTATGGTTTTCTTGGAACAATACTTTACGAGTCTGACCATCGTTCTCTTTGTTGAAAAGTACTAGTCCATAAGAGCACAGAAGTGGAAGGATTTTGGAATATTTTCAACTGAATTTTATATTTGCAATGAACAATGCATTATCTTCAGGATTCCAAAAGATGTGTCATTTTTTATTATCAAAATCGTCGATATCCGGGGGAATCTAATTTTTAGAGTTATTTATCTTTATTGTGCTTGGGCAATTTCTAGTATAGGTATGCTATCCTTTTAATATTATTATAAGGACTTATTGTTGAACTGATAAACGAGTCGTCTGTATTTTCAATGTCAATATCGCTTATGATAGGGGATATCACTGTAAATGTATTTTTCAATAATTATATTGTGAAATTTGTTTTAATATTCGATATTAAACATCCTATGGGGAAGAAAGAATCGAATTTGGAATTGGAAGCGGACGGGGTTGTAATCTCTGTTTTGCTCGCTAACAGAACTTGAAAGTTTGAAGGTCGGCACAAATTCCTTATTTCATATTGTGTAATCGAAATTTTATTCAACATAAAGCGATAGCAAAATTGTTCAAGAAAACGGACGTTTTTTTCACTCTTAATCTTGCCTTAACTTTTCACCCGTCTTGTAGATTCAAGTGAAATAAAGATTTTCTGCCATGTCAAACAAAATACACACATTTTGCTCTACAATCTTTAAGCCTTTGAATGCTTTAGTACAAAGTAAAAAGGTTTAAACGGTCACGGTCGGGGGGAAAGACGTTTTCAGATTTAAAAAGAGATTACTGGCGCCGGTTTCTTTTTTTTCCCCCTTTTTCTTTTTTCTTTCTTTTTTTTTTTTTAATATATTAGTTTAGTCTTGAAAGCACTGGACTGTTCATCCGAAAACATAGAATTAAAAAAATCACAGATGTTTCTAAGCATCTAAGAGATGAGATTTTTGTTATAAAGAAATAAATTTATGTAATTATGGATTAATGACATGCAAAAAAGATTAAATAACGAATAGACGAAGGGATAATTGTTTTGTTCTATATGCATTTTTAAATACATTGTTTTTCAGGAAGTAAATGCAATGAGATAAATTTTTGTAAAAAAAAAAAAAAAAAAAAAAAAAAAAACAGCTTAAATCACTGTATTATACTTATTATGCATAATTTCATGTTTTGAAGGAAAGGGATAGCATTAAAGATTGAGAAATATATATGGGAATATTTTTCTTTAACATATCTGAAACAACCGCTTTCTTTTCTGTTTCCCTTTTTTAAAGGAAGTATCAAATCTCAGTTTCAATGTTTTTAAGCTATATGTCACTGTTTGAAAAGTGCAGGAGCTATCATAATGTTTTTGATTTAAAAAAGTGTAAAATTATGTAACATAGAATATTGTTTTGTCAAGAAGTGAAATATTTGTCAAATTGGTCTCATGATTCTGCCTTATTATGAATTTTTGCAATTCTTGTTTTTTGAATATTATTTTTTAGTATTTTTTAACACGTTACCATGTCACCCACATTTGGGTGACTGCAAAAGTTCTCAGCCAATGTGTAATTCTATATGAGTAGAACAAGCCTATGGTTAGTATATATCTCTGTTTAAACACGATGCTTAGTATGTGGATCACCTGTGATTCATGCATACAATCTTAGATATTTTTCCCTTACAACAATCAAAAGAAAGGAAATAAGTAAGCATCTTATTAGATAGTGATCCGAATCACAAGCCTGAATTATGGCAGAGAACATGGTAACAAACATATCTATTTCGCAGCACAATCAAGACAATAAAAAATTTGAAAAAAAAAAAAAAAATCTTCATTAGAATAAACGTGCAGCTTTACGAAGGATATGGAAACTTATATTTTAATTTTTAGAGTTAAATTTATAAATTAATTAATACTAAACTCACTTCAAGAAAAATTGGTTGGAAAAGTAATTATAAAACAAATTTAAAAAGTGCATAACGCCTTCGAATGCTTGATTGAAAAGGGTTTTGCAACTTCAATTTCTGCTATATAAATAGTTTTCCAAATTATTAAAATATAGAAATTATAGA
Organism: Argiope trifasciata; assembly: GCA_026543055.1. Classification (NCBI taxonomy): domain Eukaryota; kingdom Metazoa; phylum Arthropoda; class Arachnida; order Araneae; family Araneidae; genus Argiope; species Argiope trifasciata. The sequence continues at coordinate 5,180,995 of JAPMOQ010049656.1, read as the reverse complement.
TATGAAAACTTACTTTAATTCTTCTTCTCTTTCTTTCATTTCTTGTAATTCTGTTTGAATTTTAGAAGCCGCTGAGACGAATTTCCTCTGCGATTTCTGGTCACTTTTCTTTATTTGAGGTGGCTTTATTTCCATGTAATCGTTATTCCCGACAGTATTGATTGGAGAAGTATTTTTGAAAACGATTTGCTTTCCTTTGCTGGCAATGAACCTCTCCATGTTTACATTTTTGCTCTGGACGATTGAACCTGATTTCTGAGCTGCAAAAGGAAAACTTATCTTCGAGATGGAAGAGCTGCTCGTCGAATCAGGTGAAGGAGATCTCATCGAATTACTAAGAAAAGTTGAGTTCTTCAAAGAACTTTGAGAAAACATTTTTTGGAGTCCATTAACATTAACACCACGTTCACTCTGAGAGATGGAGTCAAGAGAGCAAATACTTTCGGCAATGGATGAGTTGCAATACATTTCATTGATTTTATTGTTCATACTTGTTGGTGAGAGAGAACCATCGAAAGGCTTTTGCTCAGGTGTTGTTAATTTAGTCCCCGAATCAAAAGACGAGTCGCTGCAAATGCTTACAGAGGCAAAAGTATCAATGGTTTCTTTGTCATCATCGCTTAAGTCGGCGTTTAATTGACAAGATTCTAACTGCATTTTAATTTTCAAAGCTTGTTCTCGTTCCCTTTTAAGCTCTTCTTCTCTTTGTTTAACTATTCTAATCTCTTTTTCGATTGGTGATTCGTAAGTAGAAGTGGCACTTGATTTTTTATCGGCTTTGGGTGTGGTTTCGGTGTTTTTTACAGAATCTTTGCGCTTATGACCAAATACGCAAGCTATATTATAACTCTGCCCGCTATTGCCATTTACTGCATGAGCTTGAGTTTTCGCTGCAGGTATCTTTTCTTTTACTGGTTTTACGATCTCTTTAGCCTGCTTAATCGTTTCTTTTTTTGCAACCGGAACTGCAGTATGAGTATTCTCAGATTTTGTTGACATTTCTTTTGTTAGCATCTCTCTCATTTTACGCAGGTCTTCCTCTCGCTGTTTCATTTCCTTTATTTCCTGAGCAATTTTGCTTTCTACTGTAAAAGCAGAGACTGGTCCGGCGTTTCTCGGCTCTCTTCTTGCTACGTTGGAGCGCTTCGGACCATCAACAGGCTGTGACATCTTATTGTTTGGCTGAATGAATTCCTTTTCTGGGATGTCGCAGTTTAACAATTTCGATGTGCTTTGGCTGTGATTTTCGCTTGTTGTCATTTCATTTACATTATTTATACAATCATCATCCAGGTTTATTAGAGTTTCGGTTGCATCTCCGTTGGTTTGGACATGGTTACCGATTGTTGTTTCAAAGGTCGAAATCACCCTTTCTTCATTTGGTGAATCATCCATTTTTACTTCTACATCAGCGACGAGAGAAAATTCCGAGGTAAAATTATCGACAGACTGGAAATTTATCAACTCGACAGTAGAATTTCGAGGAGATATTCTTATATCTACTCCTTCGGTAATACGATCTGTAGCCAACGCTTCTGTTTCTTCAACCATTTCATGACAGTTATATTGTGTTGTGGTAGATACAGTTTCCACATCATTCATAGTGCTTGAAAGAAGGCTGTCAGAGTCCAAATCACTTGAAAAATTTTCTAATTTTTTATCCTGACTCATACTGTCATCAAGGGATTGATCTAATAATTCTGGCAAATCAGGAGTCTCCGTTTCGTAACAAGTTTGATTTTCGTCTTCTATAGCTATATCAGTTTCTTTGGGCTGATCGTCGAAAGAATTTAAGGAAATACTATTTTCATCTTTGAAAATAGATCTTTGTAGGTGACTATCTAACTCAGCTTTAAATTCCAACCACTCAAAGTCTGAAGTAACTCGGTAATTTCCTATGATCTGGGCCAATTCATCTTCATCCTTTAGACTACAATTTTTCTGACCTGTAAACAAAAAGGCATATGTAAATTTAAAAATAAAGAAGAATCAGTCAAAAACTGGATCATTAGCACAACAGAGAAAATAATAAAATCAGATTTGAAGAATTTTTTTTCTACTAGTTTAATTTTTATGTTTTTAATTTTTAAGCATGGAGTTAACGAAAAAGAAATGCTGTAATCATCGAAAACTTTGATCTCGAGATTTTGCAGGATATTCACGTTTGGGATCTCATGGAGTCAGAAAACATAAAATGCAATAGCTAAAAACTCACTAAGCTAGAGTTTGTGTGCATTTGCGTTTTTTAAATATTCTTGTGATTTAAACGAATGACTTTGATAGACAATTAGGTAATTTCTTTATAAGACAATCTGCTATGTTATTCGAAATATTAATCATTATTTCGATCCCCAAATTTGGGAAGGAATTCAGCGTTCGTTAAAAAAGCAATGTTTTTAAACTTTCTGAAGCATGAAAAATGAAAATTACTGAGATGAAATTGCGTATTTATCACGCTAAAACACTCTAAAATTAAAGAGAATTCCTTTGGAAATAAGTTTTTGGTTAATCCTAAGTGTGATAGTTAGTAATTCTTAATATTTCTTAAAGAAAACAAATGTATCTTAAGAGAAAGATTAGAATTACTTTATTCAAAGTATGCGCCATCGCTAGCTATAAATTCTGTCTATCTTTTCTTCATATAGTGAAGAACAGATAGACAAAAGAAAAAATTTTCATATTTTTTGGCTATCCATTTAGCAAGTCCTTTTTTAAAATCTTCGTAATAATTTAAATTTTTATCGGAAAGTGTGCAAGACATCGATGAAAATAAATAGTAATCCTAAGAGTCCAAGTCGAGTGATTACGGCGATTTAGGCAAGAGTTCTCAACATTGGGTAGAAATGATGTCTCTGAGACGTTGCCTTGTTGCAAAATTACTTTTTCGTGTCTTAAAGTTTAATCTGGAAGCTCAGTGGATGTGTCAAATTGGTCAGTTTTTGATGGTAGCGGCATTCATTGTTTCACTTGGTTTTAGAAAATCATAGTGTAGCATACCTTCTGATCCCACCAAAAGCAAAGCTATGGAATCACCACTTTTGAATCCTACAAACCAACGCACACTCATGTCTTGCATCAAAGCATTGAAAGCATAAGATTCCCTAAAGATATGAGTGCTTGCACTCGTGTTTTTCTTTTGATGGAACAAGAAAAGCTGTACGTGCCGCATATGCTATTTATTTTGTTTGAATCTAGACATGTTTATTACATAACAGATCAAGAATAAAACCATCTAAAACTACTTTCAAAAAATTATTTAACAAAATGTAAATAAAAAAACAAAGAAATGTTTTTGAATTTTCTTTTATGAAAAAGGGCGATGCACAGGAGTTTTATTTGAATAGTCAGAAGAAGTATTTAAATATTTAAATTATATAAATGACAAAATTTTATTTAAAAAATCATTAGTATACATCATTTGTATATTTATCTATAATTCAATCTTGACAGGAAAAGGAAAGATAGGAAAAAAAGTAGGACAATAAAGTGTAAATTATTCTCTAAAAATTGTTGCATTTTAGCGTCATAATTAACTTTTCTTTTAGTGAATTACTTTACTTGATGAAATACTGGAATTTTTTATATCATTCAAATAAAAAAATTAATTAAAAAAATTCTAACGAAAGTCTATTTTCTATTTAAAATCGCCTGATATGAAAATGAAATGAACATTTATGTAACCATAACGGCTATTAAAGCTCGAGTTTCTTGAAGAGTAGATAGAGAAATAAGACATAAAAATAAAGCAAAGACCTCAAAATTAGGCTTTACCAGTGGACTCAAGAAATTTTTCTGTTTTTCACATAAATTTCGATAGTTATAACTTTTTTGCTAACAGTTTCTTGGATTCTGAAGTCTTAATATTTCAGTTGTACTCTCGCGTAACAATTTTATTGCGCTATATTTCATTTTCTTTCACAATTATAAATGCATTTTATATTTTTAAATTATATATATTTATAAAATTCATTTTGTATTTGTCGCCTATCATGAAAAATTTTACTCCTGACTTTTCATTTTCATATGTAACAAAAATGTTAAGGATATTTTAAAGCAATTTACAATACATTTTAGTCTTCATCTTTCTAAGAAATATGAACGAAGTATATCATGACTATATCTCCAGACAATTCTTGCTGATTATTAATTAAACTGAATGAGCCTGCTTGAGATGATAATGACATTTTCTAACTGTTTAGCTTCCGCGTTTTCAAATAGGTGTACCAAAAGGGAAATATAATATCTGATTCTTTAAACAGAATCCTTTACATTAGAGGAATACATTTACTGTCACTAGAAGTTAATCCCAAAGTTATCTATCAAACAACCAAGAAATCGGACACTGTGAAATAACTAGACTGTCAATTTGAATTTAAAAGAATGATATTATCTCTGCTTGAAGTTACATGACAAAAGTATAACGTAATATTCAGTTGTATATTGAGTTACTCTTTTCCTTCTGAAAGTTGGGCAATGAGCCAACTCATCTGTAAGCATGATTTTCTACCAGAATGGATTTTTTTTAATGCAAAACAAATCAGTTTCTTCTGGGCTTCTTTATTTATTGATCCAGATGCTATAACCAATCTCATTCGGGAAATTTTGGATCCTGGAAACAATGAAATTGCTCTCATGAAAAGCTCCCAGTTTTTAAAGAATTTCAGAAAATAACTAGTTTGAAAAAACTGACAAGAATCTCGTCAATCCTTTTGCTTGTGTTTAATTAATGTTTCGTTTCTACATTCTGAGACATTTAAATTTATAATTTGCGATCTATGATGACCACGGAATGAGTGTTAACAGCCTAAATGTTGTTGCGATTAGAGAAAATTTATATATATATATATATATATATATATAATGATGTTGAGGATATATAAATATACTTCATTATAGCATCATGCTCAATTTTTTATGCACATTATTAGAAAAGTTCCTTAATTGTTTCACCATGAGAGATGTGTATCTTGTCTTTCAAAATAAATTATAAACAATTAAAAAAATGAGTTTGAATGAAACAAAAGATGCTTTAAGAAGATGTGAAAAAATAGAGAAAGACTAAAACATATGTGTGATGATTTGAAATACTTGAATGAATCATGTGTGAGCTTAATTAAGGATTTCAAGAATGTCGAAGGATGATCTTAATTCATATACGACGATCTTCGCAATTAATCATTAAAAATATCTCGAAGAACAATGGAAAAACATTCTTTCTCCACAAATAGAAATGCATCATGATGCCTTCCGAACTTCATTACAGTCCGATAAGGACAATAAATAGTTGTCATGAGGTTAACAATAATGGCATTGTTACTAGCGCCTAACTCTAGAAGCACGCTACCTAACTTGTTCTGAAGCAGCTCGAAGAGACTGGGTGTGACCTATTTGGTATTTTCCCTGAGGCAAGAAATGAAGTCCTTGACTATCACGAATCGCTTTGACCTAGACACAGAACGTGTGGGAACTTTCCCCATCTTCCGTTTGGCCCTTCTTTCAGAGGCATCTATGAAGATTCATCAGTGCATAAAGTCATTTCTAAGGACGAAGCATTCACATGAATACGAAAAAGGCTTACTCTTGTTCATAAAATTAAGAAAACCATCTCATTTCAGACAAAGGTGCATTGCGGATCAAATGAACAATGAATGAATGACGAAAAGAGCAGATTTTATATTAATTGGTAGATTTGAGTTATAGAATATGGAATAAAATTTATAAATGGAAAAATAAAAATAAAGCTATGAACCAATGCCTTTCAGATGACCCAGTGCACTTTGTTTCGTAATATTCTGCTGTAATTAGATAGTTTTTGTTTGATTATAAAGCGCAGTTCTTACAAAAAAAAATCTTTTTTTCTGTGTGTGGAATAATAGGTTTGATTGAATTGATTAGTTTTGTTGGGTTTACATTCCATTTTGGAGATGAAATTAGTTATTTTTAATTTTCTTCGAATAACTTGGAAACATATTAGAAAACTATAAGGAAAATTGACAGACATTTCAAAATGTTTTAACACTACTATTTAACTGATTAACAATATGAACGTAAAGGGAAAATTTTCTTGATGACATAGTCAACGAAAGTGCTTACTTAACAATATTAAGCTATACTGGTGCGCAAAATGTATTTTCTTTATCTTTCATGCATCATATTCGAAATGTATCTACAGTCTTTTACAAAATATAGCTAAATAGAAAAATTGAATTAGTTTTTATACTGATTTAAAAGGAAGAATGCAATCCTTTTATATATTGGGGAATTTAGTGCTATTCGAAACGTAGTCTGATAAATATAACTGAAAGTGAGGATACTGAGTCAATTATTTTTGTCTAGCTTTCATTTTTTAATATATTTTTGACATGAGAGAACATTCAAACAACAAGAAAAATGAGCTCATTGGACAGAATTGTCAGAATAATTCTTGGAAACATTGGAAAAATACTAGAGGACATTTTAAGGTCATTAAGCCAGTCCCCGAGCCAAAAAGAGCCGTATAAATTAGTACTATATCTAAATGCTTTATTTCACTTTTTGTTTCTTTCCATATAATTCCCGACACTATTTCTCATTGTTCTTCTACGAAAACATGCAGAATTTCTAAAGAAAAATTGCAATTACTTTTTAAAAATAATTCCAAAATAATGGGAAGAATTGGCAAAATGGTTCCCAAAGTTCCAGGAGAGGCCCATCTTAATGTCTGTAATTTCACGAGACTCATTAATTCTGCTCACTGAACCAAAAAGAAGCGATTAGAAACGCATAATAACAAATGAAGGTGAGCAAGCATTGAATGTCAGGGCATTACAAAATCGGAAGAGCAAAAGTTTTAGACACGCTGTAGAATGAAAAGTCTGCATTAAAAAAACAAATCAACAAACAAAATGCAAAATAATTAGAAAAGGAAATAAAAACGTCGTCCTCGGAATTTTTTATATATCTATAAATATTTTGGCTGTTTTAAGTTTTATTTATTTATTTATTCAGTAGCCTAGTAAGGGAAAAAGAGAATAAAGATTCCCTGACGAAAAGCAGTGGGAGAAATAAAGTGAATCCATTTCACTTTTTAGCTTTTTAAAACTTAAACTAAAGTAGTAATCTACGGGAATACTAAAATACCAGGTATTTTTATAGTTTTCAGGGGTGATAAAAAGTAATAAAATACACAAAAGATTGTGGAAATTTTAAAAAATAAAATGAAAAGAAATAGTAAAAAAGATTGGGACATCTGTGTCCAGTGGATCTCAATGTATCAAGATTTCAATAAGGTCTGAGAAGCTAGAAGCAGGATCATTTACTTTATTTAAAGGATCCCTTACTTTATTTTTTTACCATTACTTTATTTTACATTACTTTTTTTTACCATTATCGAAATAGGATTATTTACTTTATTTCTTAAGAAAAAACTTCAAATCTACATACTAGACCTGTTTTTGAGGAAAAGTTCTAACATTGCACATAACAGTGAATACTCATTAGAAACATGGATTTTAAATGAACTTAGGTGTTTATTTTCGATTTTGTGCGTTTGAAACGATTTGCAACAGAAATATTATATCATGAGGAATTAAAGTCAAATATGATAGGAAGAGGAGACAGCGAATATAATGTTATAGCTCGATATCCATTTGTCATTACTAACCCATGGACTTACTCAACTGTAGTTTCAGACATTAAAGTAAACATTCCGCATTTTAAATGAATACATTAAGTGGCAGTGAAATTACTTTCTATGCTTTTTTTGTCTCACAGAATTGTTATACTAAAAAGCCGCTCATCAATAAACTGTCATATGGAAGTAAGGGAAGAAATGTTGGAAAAAATGAAAAATGTTAAGCTTTATTTCACTTAAATTATAACTTCGATTTAAATTATAAATTAGCTCCCCCCCCCATCGGCAACCAATTAATATCCCACCAGATTAATAATTTAATCATACCAACCAATTTTGCTGAACTGCATCTTATCACAACAACAAAAAAGCACTGTTTTATAGAATGCACAATAAACATAGAGTTTTGATTAGCTAGCTATAACTATAATGTGACAAATGTACTTATTGTAATCATCAATTATTGAGAATGTGGACTCTGTCAAAATTTTTATTTAGTAATGTGTTTCGAAAATTGAGAGTGGTCATTTTATGTGTATCTAGCGGTAATGAGCTTTCATATGAAATAAAAACTAGCATAATCGGTGTTGTGGTTGCGGCGGTTGGAGAACTGTCTTTTCTTACATAGAGAATGTACAGTGCAATAGCATTTTTGAGATTTCCCAAATACATGAAAAGTGGTGCAAGATAGTCTATGATATACCTGGTGGTCATGATCTTACATATCAGATGAATATTGTTAAAAAACCTGTTATTTGGGTTAAGAGGGAGTGGTTCTTTGGCTCTGTCACTTAGTAATGTTGCTTTTAATTTTAGCTAAAGTAAACGAAGATCTAGGTACACTTTTCTAAAAATTTTGTTTGATTGTTCAGAATTCTAAGTATGAGAATTCAGAAATTTTACTTTTTAATAAGGGGCTAAAATTGATATCCATAGCCATAACTTATGATAATACTTAGCTCGAATAACTATGATATAGATAACTTTGAAAAAAACATGCAAATACTAAAAACGAAGGAGTTTTAATTACATAATTTTTCTTTCAATTGAATATTGAAATAACTCATATTATCTGCAAAAATTTTGTTTGGATTGATTAAATTGTTATATCTCTTGTTACAAATGTCGCTTTGAAGTATGTGATTTACTTTACATCCATATATACATTACTAATTGAAATGATAAATGTTTAATAATTCGATAAATTCATAAACATCAACGTTTTAACTTTATTTGATATAAATTTCAATTTTCTATTGATAAAGTTTTATTTTCTTGTTGAGTAAAATGAGTACGAAACGACTATGAGTACGAAATAAATAAATTTTGACTTCTTTGTATGATCTCTGTTTTCATATAACGTTATGCTTACTAAAAGGAAGGTTAATTGATTAAATCCTTCATGCCATCTCCATTAACATTTTATGCTATTTATTTTCGAAATTTCAGAAAGAGATGTAATATTGTCTGAAATCTTACAAGCCTGAAATTTCTTTACATTTTAAACACCATGAAACACATTTTTAATTTTATATAACATGGCCAATATTTCAAAGAGCACAGAAGCAATAATCCTCAGGGTGTATCTTTCTGTAGTTCTTTCCCACAATAGTATAACTACATTTTTTTTTAAATTTTAGTCAAAGTAGTCACTTTTAGTCAATTGGAAAGGAATGCATATTAAAAATAATACATCATTTTCACAGTAAAGGACAACTTGAATTTTTAAGAAGCTGTTACCAATAAGAAACGCTACTATTCATTTATTTCAAACACTTAATCAACAATTATTTACACATTATTAACTTTTCAATAGTGTCAAAATTGTATTAGATTTGTTTAAGTAAGAAAAATTACTTCTTACTTTTCGCCCTGGAATTTTATAACAATTAGAAATGTTTACCCACTGTTTATCCAAAAATTATCATTCTGATATATTACTAAAAAAATTACCTGCAAGAATATTAAAAATTATCTAATACGCCATCTGAATTTAGTATAATAGTGAAAAATATTTTTAGCACTCTGTCTATAATAGCAACAATAACTCAGCATGCTTACCTAAATTCGTACAAAATTTCGGAATTATTCTCAAGTTTGAGAATAATAATATCTTTTAAAAAGTCTTAAATCTAGGGGAAAATAAATATCAATTGTATGACACAAGAGTATGAAGAATTGTTTTCAGCGTTTTGTTCAGGAAAGCGACAAAAATCTGTCATGCTGTCTATTGTTTTTTTCAAAAATAAGCAATTATTTTCAAGTTTTCATAAAATATATAAATACATAAAAGATTTCCAAAAAAAAAGAGCCAAAACCATATCAACCGAATTCAGCATAGTTTTAAAAGTTATTTTTAGGGTTTTCATACTTTCTTATTATTTGTCTCAGAAGATGCCGAGATTTAAGGTAATTTTTTGAAGTAGAGCTTGGAATTTCTTTCAAATTTTAGTCATATTAGATAACAACAACAAATCAAATCATAGATGAATAGATTATAAAAGAATGATTTCTAAATAAAGCAGAATTTCTAAGAAAAAAGTTATTTACTAGAAAATCATCTCTTGTGTATTTTAAACATATATATTATATCAAAATTATTTTCTCACAATTATACAGCTTAAAAAATTACCTTAAAGCACGGCAAAGCCGAAACAACCGAGTACAGCATGAGGACGAGGAATTATTTTTAATGCTTTGCCAGGGATTGCAACAAAAATTCGACATGCTTACCCATTGTTTGTCCAATGATTACTGCGTGGGAGACAAACGGTTAAAAGCGCGGCAGTTTCAGCAAATGATTGTTGGATGACTTGTATCTCACTAGTATTCATGTTCGATGACCCGTGCACAGGAAAAGAACCCTAACAGGTGGCTGATTCACGAATATTTGGCTCCGAGGGAATCAGAGACAGTTTATTTAAACCGCTTCTTTGGAATGTGTGTCGTTAGAGTGTTTTTAACTAAGAATGCCATGCTTGATCTTGATATTACAGCATCTGCGATACGTGTGATCTACAAACACTTGAAGGCATTGCTATATCGCTCTTTTTTTCTTTTCTTGTAGCTCGAAGTATTAGATTAGATGCTATATCGATCGGAAGAGCTAATCATTATGATAATGTCAATTGTATGTTTGATATGCCCCAAGTTGTAGATCAATAAGCAGGTAACACATAAGAGGAATATATAGAGCCAAATCAAAAACTTCCTGTCAACTTAGCCTGAAGAACGAATTATTCATTCTGTTTTAAATCTATGTTGTTTACATGCTTTTGAGAAGTCGGTATTTTGCCATCGTTTTATATAAAAAACGTGATTGAGTTTTTATAATTGCATACTAAAATATGTACAAACATGTGTACACCTAATCAGCAGAACGAAATTAGATTTGTTAAGATTTTGATTGGTTCTAAAACTATAGTTTGAATAATTTTCTTTTATAAAATATGATTTGGATATTTTTATAGTTATAAACTGGATACGGAGTTTATATAACAAAATTAGATACCTAATATATACTTTCCATTTTGATCATTGTACGACAAAAAATTAATAAATCTTTGAATATTGAAGAAGTGAAAGGAAGTCTTAAGTTCTGAAGTTTTTCAAAGAAAGCATTTCCTATTTTCCTTCGCAAGTTTTATCTTATTAACACAAATAATATTTAACCATTGTTTTTCACGAAATATTTTTGATTTTTTTTGTTTCGTTTTGAAAGTTAAGTTGCAATATCAAAAACGAAAATCAAGAAAACACAACTATTAATGGAATACAATTAAAAGACTTGTTTATCTAAAAAACAATAATTACAAGGTTCCATACCATATATAGCACGCAAACGCAATCTCATTAAAACTCGTTAACTTCTATTTAAAGTGAACTAATTGTCACCAGACAGCGAACAGGTTACGAATGCCGACGTTCGTTAACATCTTATTGCGTGGGCCTCTAAGTAACTGTATTACTTCATGAACAATTATATTTCACTAGGTGGTTAAGTTGCTGAACATAAAAGCTTATCAACTAAATTAAATTATGTGTTTCAAAGGTAATTTAGAATAAATATTTCAAAAAAACTTTATTTTAATACAGCTTAATAAGCTTTATTAATAAAGCTTTTAGAAAAGAGCTTAAGGTAAAGATTTGAAATATGCACTTTTGACCTTTAAAATTCATGTTTGTCAGATTTAAGTATCTTGGTAAAATTATCTCATCGTCTTATAATTGGTTTTTAATTATTTATAAATCATTTTAAAAAAATTTAATATGATAACCTTTGTTTCAAACTTAAGTTCAAAGCCCATGTTTGGGCCTCATTTAGAATATTCCCTTCTCAAATTCAAGAAGTTTTTGGTGCTAAATAGATATCCAGATATGACAGTAGGATCTAGTGTTTTGGATGGTTTCTTCCTGATTTAAAATTATTAAAGAAGATTAAGTTCTTTGTTTCTTCTTTTGTTGCCGTCGTGGTTGCTTATGGCACTTGCCACAGACAAACCCGCTGACGAAGTCAGCGATTTTAAGCTGTACATTATTTTCTTCCAATTTTTTTAAATAACAAAATTGTAGTAATCGTATAAATAATGATAGAAAAAATAAAAAATAAATAGTATACTGCATCAAGACCTTAAAACAACCATTTCATTTGCTTGTCAACTTTTTTTCCTGATTTAGAGCCTTCGTAAGCACAATAAGCATTACCTAATAGTATATAGAAAAAAATTTATGCAGTTTATGATATACATAAAAAATTCCGTTACTGTTTATTAAAGAAAAAAAAAAGCTGTTTCACTTTGATTCTTCTAAACGAAATATTTGTTCAGTTTTGAGGCGTTAAATATTAAGTCTGGTTAATCATTTAACATTTATATACTACAACCTAAATTACTAAATAACATACTTAAAAATGGCATCAACTGAAATTTCATAAATCAAATTGTAATTGAGCATTTAACATTTAAATATGTAAGATACTCATAACATATTTCAAAACGGCATCTACTACGATTTTATAAATATAAGAAAGGATTCGTAGAAGTACATTGAATAAAGAAAATGCAAGAACATTATTTATCTATTATCATTTATACCATAATTAGCAATTTAAGCATTACCTTACAGATAACATGAACTATTCCTAAAAAATTTTTAACAACCCATTTTTTACAAAGTATTAAAAAATTGAACTACACAGTATCATGTGTCCGGATGTTCCAAGAAAACCCATAAAGGTTTATTACAGTGGCAATTTCAACCGATTGCTTGTAGAGAACTAAGAAGGGCTACAGCAATTGGGAATGACTTAAGAATTTAGTAAAAAGTATGTGAAATTATGCGACATTAATACTAAATACAGAATTTTAGCTCACAAAATGTCGCTTATTGGCTTTCATAATTAAATCCTACTCCAATATATCAGCTGTTTTTGAGAATATTAGGATCATATTGAGGATCATTTAATTGTACACAATGAAAAAACAAACAAAAAGAACCCCTTTCCTTATAATACCAAATAAATTGTCAAAACTGACCCGCGATGCTTGACATCGGATCATTTGTTAGAGCAACTCTCACCTTTGTAACATTAGCAACTTAATAATGTGCGCAGTTTGTCCATGCGATATGTTAAGTCAGTGATGCATTCATCCACATCTTAAGACTGACCAAGTTAAGAAGCCCTGCTGAAGAGATTATCAGTTGTTGAGTAAAACTCATCCGTTTTAAAGTCTCGAACAAGCTCGACTTAGAAGAATTAATGTGGATCATTCAATTTGACTGTTTCCAAAGCAGAAAATGACAATGAACTCTCTAACAATAATGCATTCCGATAACACTATTTCTGTATTGTATAGTAATCAATAGGGCATTCTAACAACATGGTTCTAAAGTGCCAAAAGTCATGCATTCTAAAACTTCCCCACATCACAGTTTCAAAACACAGCGAAAAGAATTAACCATGAGATGAAAATATTGAATGCAACTGCAAGAAATTTACATGTTTTTAATTTTTAATTTTTTCTCATATGATCTATATACATGAAGATGAATCAAGTATCACATTTTTTATAGTCTGAACTTTTTATCAGAAAACTTCTGAGAAAAGAACTGTCTTTAGGCTTTGCACAATAGAGTATGTTTATACAGTTCTATTCAAATAGGAAACTTCAGACAGCTTCTGGACTAAACCCAGATCAGGCTTGATGGGTAACATATATACATGAAGAAGAATTATTAAATTTTTTAGGTTTTTTTAATTAAAAGTTTTTTGGAGAAAGGAAATTTTTCGATATTCCGCTCAATGGGACATATTTGTACAGTTTTATTCGAATATGAAATGTTTTATATCTGATCTAGTTTCTTTGAATACCCAGATAAGGCCTGAAGAGTGAAAAATTTCAAATCGAAATACCCGTCGAATAGTCTAGTCTTGGTCGTTCCCAGATAGTCTTAATTCTTCTCAAGTTTAAAAGGTTTATCAATACTTCATTTGGCAATCGGGAGTTATCATGAAACAAGCGAACAAAGATTTTATTAAATAACATAACAAATATTTCAGATTCAAAAATCAGAATTATTAGAAATCTGATCATCTGTACGGTGTAAACTTATTTCTATTTTTTCGCCTAATTAGGACAAGTAAAAAAAACATGTTGTACAAAGCATTCTACTGAATTATGAAGATATTAAGATTCAATTCTTTTTATAATTCCGAATTTTAAAAAAAATTGAATTCAATAAATTTGGAAATTTTAAAATTCATAAATGCTCTTCGTTTGGAAAACTGTTTTTCAAATTTCAAGTATTTAAATAATTTTTTTAAAAAGTTTACTTCTATTTGATATTTATAAATTATCTTGTGCAGAGGAATTATAAAAGAAAATTTTCCAGTCTTCAACATAAGAAAAACGCATTCGCCTTACTTATCATTCGAAAAAGGGGAATTACTCAATTTTATTAAGAAAATCTGGCTCTTTTTCTTTCTTATCCTCATTAATGAAGTTAATTGAATAAAAGAGATTATTTGCAATGATATTTCTTTATTTTGTAGCAAATTTAATATGCAATTATGAATCATTTCTCAAAGCTTTTAAAAGAAATCTTAATAAGAAAATTTGCATGAAATTTTAAATTTGACTAAGCTTTGAAAAATGGAAGAATATTAATTCGCTTTTAATTAAAGTTTCAAATTTGAATTAGAAAATAATATTGACCTATGTAAATAAATACAAATAATATATTTAAATGTGCAATTGGAAGATCATTTTATAATTAGGATGTTTTTTAAGGAATGGGGAACTGCCACATTTTAATTTTATATTTTGAAGAGGATAATTTATAATTAGTATGATTTGACCTATTAATTTGTATTATATTAAAAAAGAATTAATAGTAAGTAAGTAAAAGTAGTATAAGTAACAAATTTTGTATAATGCATAATAGTGAAAAAGTCAACAAGAAAGCTTTTTCTTTTGGAAGTCAATTATATCACAAAAAGTAACTCGTTAAAAATATGATTCCGTTTCATATATTAGTCAATGGACGACTGTTTGGGAATACACATTTCAGTTCGCTGATAATAATTCAGTTATAATTCATATCAAATATATTAGACGTCAAAATGTTAAAAATACGTCAATCGAAACTATCAAATGGAATGTGGACTTCAGGATTCATATTCAAATTCATTCCAAACAGTGTACTTATCAAAATTCATGCTGGAAGAAATGACAAATGCCTTTGCCAATTTTAGTCCAAAAAAATTTTGGTTTGTGTAAAATATGGATTTACATGATAATATTTCGAGCACATCTTTCTTTCCCAATTTTTTCAAATTAATAAATACTATACTCATATACATGGTAGTTAAATCATTAGTTTTTAATGAGTTTATTTATTCTTATTACTCAAGCATGTATTAAATTAACAATAAAAATACAAAGTATGCAATTTTTAAAAGTGTTTTGTTTTAAGAAGATAAGAATTAAAAAACAATTTATTAGAAATAAACCAGTTTCCCTATGAAAAATTCTACCTTCTGTTTCCCATTGTGTTACTAAATTCCTATTCACAAACTTATTTTTCTTTTTATGTTACAATACCATTCATTCAATGTCGCGACTAGCGTACCATATTTTATTCTGTGTGTATTTATAAATCTAAGCATTCATTGTTGAAACATGCATTACGAGAAAGAACGTAAATCATGGAAAAACCGATTGAAAATCGGCTGCATCGTTAGAAAAAGATCTCTGATCCGTGTCATTTCAATGCAAAATAATATACAAAAACCAGGAAAGATCTAGGCAGAAGAAAAAGGGTTGAGACTTTCGAACCTGAAGCCTGCGTCCCCGTTCTTTCAGAACAATTGCATTCTCTCAGGCTGCCAGATCAACAGATACCTTATCTTGCATTATTTTTCGTCGGAGATAGATTCGTAAGATTTCGTAAGAATTTTAGAATGAACTATGAAATCAATCATTTCTTTGATTGCAACACCTCAAATCAACAGGAATCAATCTAGCTGCGTTCCTAGAATCTTATTTACTTATTTATTCAATTGAACAGCCATGACTCAAACTCTTTCCTTGAATCTAGATGTTAATGATACCTTTTTTTAGTAATATCTGTTCCAATGATAATACCTCAAATGATATCAAATGAATCTTTCAATGATCTAAGAAGTTAATCATCTTTCTGACTACCGTAATAGATATCAACAACTATCGCCGCATTCAAGCCAAATCATATGCGATTCTAGAATTTTATTTATTGATTAATTTTAAGAACTATAAATGAAATTCTTTCTTTGATTTCAAATGTTACAGTACTTTTAGAAAGTGATGAATTTTTTCGATGGGGATCGTTTTTAATCGATCATGATGAAATTCATTATTTATCTGATTTTCACAATACAAATTGGTCTATCAAACTCTAATGAAACAAATTTCAGAGTTTTAAGTATTTTTAAACCTTTTTCTCACAGTACGTAATACATTCTATGCTTTTTTCTAATAGTACATTTTGTTCTTAAAGTGTATAATAACTTAGATACATTATTTAGAATTTTGAACTTTGGTATTTTTGAGAAAAAATTCACTCTCAATAATTTTAATTATTTTAAATTTCGGTAACTGTGAGTAAAATATTTACTTGAATTAAAAAAAATTAATAATTCTTTCACTTTTAATATTTACAGTAAAATATTTTCTCTGTGTCACTGCAAGGTCCATTCCAGAGCGAAAAACTAGCGGAGATGCCGTACTGTCGAACCTTGTTTCATAACGTGACTGCTTACTTCATAAGTACTTGATACATTTACATAGATAATAATAGTGCAGATATTAATATCCCGCCCATGAACATAATTCTTCTTAAGGAAAAAAAAATCTGTAACGGTATGAATAGCCAGAAAAATTTTACAACACATTTATTTGTATTATGTAAATTATTTGTCTTTATTCTATTATACGCAAATAAAATCAAAACTTTACTTGTTTAGAAACACAATACGCGATAAGTATTAGGATAAAGTTCAATACTCAACGTCATTATGCATTATTGCTTCAAAAATACTTAAGTTCTTTCAGGAAAAATTTATGATTCAAAAATTCGAATTTAACTCTTATTTTTAAATTTTAGTAAATTTTGAATCCTATATTCAAGTGTCAGTCAAACGTCATAAAGCAAAAATGTGAGTGATGCATATTTACATTTCTATGTAAATGCTGGGCTGATTATTAGATTGAAAATATCAAAACTAAATTAAAGTTAATTTTGGACTAGATTTCCTTCTACAATTTCCGACAATAATTACCTGAAAAGAATAAGAAAAGGAATTGCTTTAGCTGGGACAGACGTCTGATAACAGAGCAAGAAGCCAGACATGCTCAGAATTCTTCCGAGGTTCCTTCTTAGTGCTCAAAAAGGTTCGTTTCTTAACGCATGAGTTGCGTTTGATTGCATAACGGGATAATTCTGATATGAAGATCATTATAAAAGTCCCGCTGTCATCTTCCCATGACCAAATATTGATCCCTTGATGTCAAGTGCAACGCATTACGTTGACCCGAGAAAAACCAGCTTTTAACACAAGGCGTCGAAAAAAAAAAAAGCATCCTCGAGTATGAAGATGCGCGCCCAGCTAGACTGGGCGCAAATATGTGCGTTGAACTTCGAGAAGAGAATATAAGCATCCTTTTTATTAGTTAAAATAGTGTTTGTTGTGGTAAAAGACGGATATAAGCTCTGTTTTCTCCCTTGCACGTTACCCTTAATAATTCTAAGAAAAGGCTATCATTTTAGAATGTAGATGTCATAAAGCTCCTACACTAAAGGATTACTGAGGGAAGAAAAAACTTTTTCACAGAAAAATATAAACTTTAATATTATTGACAATGAGAATTGGATTTTAAGTATAATTCCTTTTTTTCATACTTCTATTTTAAGGGAATCAATAATTAAAAATATGCAATAATTTATTTTTATGCATTTTGCTCTGATTTTTGGTATTGAAATTGTGATAATCTCTTGTTAATGTTGCCAATTTAAACTGTAAGGCCAAAAAAATTATTTTAATGTTATCGCTTGTAGACACTTGCTCGTATGTTGAAACTAATTATAGAAGAATTTTTTAGATAGAAGATGAACTTTGCTATGGGATTGTAAAGAGTTCTTATTCTGAAGAAGAAAAATTATTCTAAGACTTTTTGCTTATAATGTTACAAAAAATATGCAATCAAAGTTGGCAGAAACAATGATCCAAAATTGAACTCGACCTGCAGGAGAAAAATGGCAGATTTTGTACCTTGTTAATTAAAATTTCGTTGTATTTGTTTGTGTGGGGTAAGTTAATTCGGTCTTAGTGAATCCAAACATCTTAACACTGAGTGTGAAATTATGAAATGCGGTTGAAGAGTTAATCTTCACTGCTAGGCATGAATAAGACCAGGTAAGTTTGTCCAAAAATATCTTAGCTTTAAATAGCTTCAAAGCAATCAAGCAAAGAGGAGAAAACCAAAATAAAATTTACATTCTACGCATTATTCATAGTTTAAAAGGAATTTAAGCAATCATATGATTTAATTATAACATTTTATTATTTAACAACATTAAATATTCAGAAGATATCTTTTGCTAAATTTTATTATCTATCAAAGTTATAATTAACACTTGAGTTTAGAATAGCTATATTTTAAAATTTTTTTTGAAAAAATTTAAAAATAAAATTTAAAAAATATTTCCAAAATTTTTAGAGTACTTGAGCATGTATAATCTTGTTTCATTTTTAGTTTTGATTGCCATTTTATTCTTCGAAAGTAATTATCTTTAAATCTACCATAACAAAGGTAAATTTATCTCAGTATATCCTATTAATATTCAACAATATGAAACAAAAAAACATTTCTTGAAGTTTTTCTTTCCTATATCCTCTTGTTTCCCTTTTCTGCTGTTGTGCCCTTCATTTATTTTGCTGTTTTTGCGACAATATTACAATGTTCGATTTATTCAACAACTAATCAATGTTCAAGTAATCAAGTAAAAAATTCATGGGCTTAGTTTTTGAATAAAATTTGTAAATTGCTTTAATAAATACCTGTTTATGAACAATCTTGAACTGTTCCCATAACTTTCATCGAATTTAAAAATGGTGGGCATAAAAAAAAGTAATCTTTCTTAAATTTGTCAAATCTTCTTCAGTCGGAAGAAATAGTCAGATTCATTAAATCAATTTGTTATATTCTTGCCAAGTGTTAAAACCAAATCTTTTAGTTTCAGATGCAAATAGCTTCCCCTCCTCCATAAATGCATAAAATCAAAACTTCCATTTAAAATTAATTTTTATGTAAAATTTAGAATGAAAATTTTCAAAAATTTCGATCTAATACTAACTTTCTTTTAGAGTTATCACCATGGGAAAGAGAACAATTGCGGTTTTGATGCTTATGAAATATTCATTAATGGAAAAAAATACTTCCCTTTTTGGCATTTTAAAAACATCTATTGTTTGATAATTATCAGAAAAACTAATAGTTTAGCTTTCAGAAAAAAATGCATACAACTACAATAATTACTAATCTACCAACATTCAAGTTTGTTTTTGTTTTTTCAGTTTTTAAAGTGGCATAAATGAGCAATTGTTTCACAAGGACATTAAAATCCTTGTTCTTAATGAATGTTTGCATTTACCATTTTTTATTGGAGAAAGTAAATTTTTAAGTTTCATAGAAATCCATTCATACGGAATACAATCAACGGAAAGCATTTCGATATTGTTCATTAGTTTTTAACGTCGAATTGTTCAATTGTATATAGGAAAATAAAATGCAAAAACAGGAAATAGAAAGCTTCGATCATTATTTATCCACCTACATACTAGTTTTTTTTTCCATGCAGAAGTTAGAATGAGCAATTCACAACTTTAACTCTTGATAAGAAATAACAGCTACCTTATGAGCCCAATGTTTTGTAGAAATATTTGCATCAATCATTTAAAGTAAAGAAAGCTATTAGATTTCATAAGAATCAAATTATTCAAAATTCTAGCAAAGAAATTTATTTCAAATATGACTTTTATAATTTGTTTATGCAGAAGTACTAAAAATGGAAACAATTAATTACAATGAAATTTTTTGAATTTCATTTATAAAAGTAACATTTTTTCAATTTCTACTATTAATTATACATCCATTCAGGTTCAAATACATTTTTTTAAACTTGTAGTGGGTTCCATTTGATGTTTATGCAGTTTTTTCAAATATTAATTCATTAATAAAATTTAATTAATTTTTAATACATTTAATATAATATTAGCAGTTTGTAATGAAAAATGAAATCAGCAGGCAGTAGCTCAATCGGTAAAATGTAAGGATTTCATTATTTTTCACGTGAAGATGAAGAATACGAAAACCAATAACTTTCTGATACTTAATTTTTTTTTTGATATTTATTTAATGAAAAGTAATTAAAATAAAATCTTTCTTTGTTGATCTAAGTAGGAATTGAATTTAAAAAAATTTATATATTACTTGTTTTACTTCATTTTATGGCATTCGCCTTTTCCCCGTTTAAAATCAGTTATGAATAATTTAATAATTAATTTGCTTGTTAGATTCTTAAACTGAAGTAGAAAGCAATTGTGATAAAAGCGTTAATTAAATATTTAAATTATTTTAATAACTTAATTTAAATTAAAATATAAATTTAGAGAATAATTATCAAACTCTCTGAAAAATATTGTGTAGTATAAGATTAACGAACAGATGGCAGATTTCTTTGATTTTTAAATGCAGACTATTTCTCTTAAAGGTAGAGATAAACTATAGAAATTGTCTGTCTATTATATTTTCCTTTTATATTGCATCATTAAATTCTCTTAGTGTAATAAAAGGTCTAAACACATAGTATTGAAAGAGAGAAAATTTTTAAGACATTATATTTTTCTTAATTTTACTGAATTTCTCATTTTCAAAATTTCGTAGTATAGTGTTGATACTTCCGAAGACTTTATTTATCAAAGTGAATACTATATAAAACCTTAAAAACTTTTCTTGGATCAGTAACAGCTCATTTTATAACAAAGAGTTCAGTCTAAAATAATTTTTCGTCCATTTTATTCAAATTTATTTTTTAACAACAGGTGACATTATTAAATATAATTAATATTAATAAGCCAAAAGATTTAGATATCATCAAAATCTAAGAAATCAGTTGGATATATTATAAATTTAGCTTAGAATTTGCATTTTACAATAAAAAATTAAAATTGAGCATTTGATTCTTCAATATTGTTTAAGATGACGATTACTGAAATCAAATTATTAACAAAAGAAAAATAATCAATTTCGTAAATTACAATTGGATATATTTTGTTCTCTTTTAAAATTCCATTTAGTTTACTTTAGCCTATTTTAGTTGTTTAATAATATTGATTTATTTATCCAAATTAATATTTAATATGTGCATAAATTATAGTGTATTCGTACAATTGTTTTGTAATTCTTTTTTAGGAACCACATCATCTTACTAAGGCTGAGAAAAATTTCTTATCCACTTCTCTAAAGGCATACCTTGAAAAATATTTGTCTTCAATAGTTTAAAGCTGCAATAACAATAACCATCTACGTTACTACAGCTTGAACTTCATGGATAACGCTATTAATATTCCAAGCCTACCATAAGTAATGTGTAGAAAATGTGATAAATTAACATAAAAACCTGGAGGATAGAAGTCGTTTTCCTTGAAGACTTCCACAAAGTATAACAAACATCTCGAACCACATTCCGTAACATCTGTTGTTGTTCACATGACACTTCACCTAGGAAGCTCATAGCCAAGATTCAGAGAAGATAAATTACTTTGATGGTAATAAAAGCTGTGGACTGAAGATAATCGCCATACAAGTAGTTATTTTCTAAGTATAGCTACATACTTTGTAATTTTTTCATCAAAATGTAGTACTGTTCCATTAAGGGGGGGATTTCTGTAGGAAAGGATTAAATGGATATATAAGCATCAATATTAAAGATTCGGAAAAATCAGAAACTAATTAAAAATCTGAAAGACTTTGAATTTTGATGATATAATTTTGTTAAGGATCATTTAAACCAAATTTTGGAATATTTGTTGTTATAGGTTAACTGTTATCGGTGAAACTCACAACAAGAATTCTGAATATGTAAAATAAAATTAAAAAATAAGGATTATTAAGCATTAATAAATTAGCTATTTTTCAAAACTATCAACAGACGGTTATATTCTTCTTAAAATCGTCAAATAAAAGTGCAGTTCTTTGTTCCAGAAATTTAAATAAGAGAACAAAAAATATTTGTTAAAACTGAAAACTAGCGGAAATCACAGAACACAGAAAAAATAATTTTATATTATAAATGTAACTGAATTTTTACGAAATCTTTCTCGAATACAAAGTTTATATTTATATCTTAAAAGTATTTGAAAAAATTCTGATGTTTCATGAAAAATATCGATTGAATAACAGAATTTGAAATTAAACAAGTTACTTTTGAACAACAAGTAATTCGAATGGAAAAAGTTTTCACATCTCAAAATAGAATTATTTTATTCAGAGAGTTAAAAAAGTTTTCGAATTTGTTTGACAAAAATGAAATCGAAGAAAAGATATTTTAAAAATATGTAGTCATGACAAATTTAAAGGCAATTAATAATAAAATATCTTTATGAATAAAAATAAAATTATCATCAAATGTCGAATAACATGAAGCATTTTCAATCATTAGTTTTAAGTAAAATCCATCGATTTCTTTAAGAAAGCAATTGAGAAATATTCTCATAATATCAATGATAAACATTTTTTATAAATTTTTTTGGGAATTTCGCATAAAAGTACGGGGAAATTATTATAAAAGCCATAAAGTGAGGAGGAACTGGTTTAATTATTATAAGTTTTATATTTTTGAAGAGTTTCTTCTAATATTTTCAGAATCATGCTTATCTCCTTTGTTTATTTTATTTGCACGTATCATCTATTGATAACCATGGAAATTTTTGTATACTAAACATAAGTAAAAATTAAACCCTTTTAAAAATAGCGCCAGCATTTTTAAACTATTTAATAAATTAAATGTATTTTTAAATTTCTTTACATATAACTAAATATTGAAATAATTATTAAAAAG
>JAPMOQ010049656.1:5135389-5157716 GCA_026543055.1 Argiope trifasciata | reverse complement strand
AAATTTGCATTAGAAAATAACATTCAAAATGAAATAAAAACGAACAAATAATAACAATTTTAGGTATAAAATAATAAACTTTCATTTCTAAAGAAACAATATTTTAATTTTATAATTAAGTTTTTTATTTATTTAAATAAATATTTTATAAACTTCATATAAATTTGACAATTCACTTAATTTCTCGTTATTCAAATTCTTCTTAAGTGAAAAGCGGAATCATAACTGCATAAACTTGTTAAATTTCAGTTATAATATACAGATATTTTTATATTTTTACTTTATTAATTAATATTATATTAAAATATTTAATGTAATATACATTAAAATTATTTTTTATGTTAATTATTAATTATTTTATGTATTAAAATATATTATATATTTTTTATTTTATATATCGACTTATCAAATAATTAAAACAACTTGTTAAAGCTTAAAATCTTCAAAACTAGTTTATGCATTTTCCCCCAAGTTTAGCAGCTAGGCAATTGGCAGCTCCTCTTCCAATTAAAAGCTTATATAACAGACTCTTTTAGTTACATAAACTCTCAAAATTTGCTTATAAAATAATATATTATTTAACAATTCTTTGAAGCTTTCATTCTATTATCTCTTATACTATAAATATTTCTTCAAAATATAATCGTTAATTTAGTTACTCACTTCATAAATGATGTTATCACAGTTCAAAATCGCATTATCACCACGACAATACTTGTATAACTACAAAACGGGCTATTAAACCGACAAATCAATCTAACGATTGAAAATCCATAAAACAGAAATCTATCATTACATTAACCAACTTCCCAACGCAAAGCGCACCGTTTTAATACAACCAACCAAGGTAGCTACATTTCACACCTATATCTACCAACAACGCTTTTCTCAAATATTGAACGTTAGGTAGGTACTAACAGACAACGAGAATACGATAAAACTTTCCCCGCCACTTCCTAACGACATTTTAAATTATCTATCATGAGAAAAATTCCGTGTAGAGTCAGATAGATATTAACAACACAGTTTAGAGGACCAACAAAGGAGTCTCACGCTACCTGTCAGGTAGAGCATACTTACCTACGTGGTCAGCTGCGGGGAAACCTACGGATTATGAATTTAGCGCCGAGGGTCACCGGCCACATCTGTTGAATTCTCCCTTCTGAACTGTCTGTTTCGAAGTTCCACTTGGCCCATCAGATAGGTCGGCGACCGGATCGGCTAGTTCAACTACTACCTCCCCACACTCACCTCCCGGCTCATACATACGTTGGATCTGGGTAGCGTTGGTAAGGGGTCAGTCCGGTTTTTTCCACACGACCGATCTCAGAATTTAGTCTGCGTCTAATGAAATAAATAAGCTTCAAAACGAAGTTGTTATGAAGTGTAATGATTCTGAATCCAAGGCCGGCCTTAAGGTGGGAACCTCGAGAGCAAGCTTTTTTTAAAAAAGAAAGTGTAAATGAAAACAATGATTGTGGAATATAGGGAGGAAAAAAATGTTTAATATAAGCATTCTTAACAAGTCAAAATGGCCTTTTTATTTCTTAGGTTATTGAAGCTGTTTTTAAAATTTAGTAGATAAAAGAATGGAAATGGGGGTCCAACTTTACTTTCATTGAAAAGCAAATGGTTTTTATGCTTAAAATTGGGTCGTTAGAAGAAATATGTACATTTTTTTACACAGTGAAAGTGCTAGTTAGTAAGATTGAAAGTGTAGCTTATAATGTCAGAATAGGCATCGTGTTTTGACAACTGATTGTTATATTTAATATAAGGACAATACACTTTTGAATGACAAGAAATCTGGTTCTTTCAATTATGTTGTTTGATTTTGTTTCAAAGAAAAATCCTGAAGAATGCAAAAACAAGAGTAATAAACGGATAAAGTTGAGTCCATTTCTTATCAAGAGTTGAAAGTATAAAAGTTTTTATTTCTATATTTAAATCGAATTACCGGGAAGATTTTTTTTTTTTTTTTTTTTGCATATGATGAATATGATAAGCGTTTGGAAAACGTTAGAAACAGAAATTTAACTACTGTGAAAACTGAAATATAATTTTGCCTTTTCTTTCTTCTCTTTAATCTGCTTTTCCATTTATTTCTTCTAATCCGATTAACCCACTAGATTAAAAATCCGCTTTAGAGGAATCTTCACAGAGGAAATACATTAATAACAGACATTAGTGTTTCATAGCAAAAGGATTTTTAAAGCTCTTTTTGAAATACTTATACTCCAATGCAAAAAAAAAAAAAAAAAAAAAAAAAAAAAGAATGGAAAATTCTTGTATATTAGTGAATATTTAATCTTGATAAATGCTAAAAAATAGTAAAAACATATTTATTATGGAAAGATATTAGTTTAAATTTAAATTTCAAAAAGCAATGTGAAGAATCCTACGGAATTCGATCGCATATATAATACATCGCAAAAGAAAAACAACAGAACTTCTGCTTGTGGAAGCAAGTTAGTTAAAAAATACTTAAGCATTAATATAAGGTCACCTACAATCTGATGAATGTTACTTTTAATAGGGTTATCAATTTTGATGATCTTCAAAAAAAGTAATTTTTGAGAATTCTGTAAAATTTCGACATATAAATAAACGTTTTTCGTATAATGTAGCCAATAATGTAATTACAGCTCTCAGAACCGTTGAATGTAAAAACCGTTTAGCTAATACATACCAGTTAGGTGCTAATTAATAATGATGTAACTATAAGAGACTGGCGAATGTAACAACTTCATAAGAGCCATGAGGGACTAAGTCTTTCACAAAATACTTCAAAAGTTCCATTATTTTGTCAACATTTCGGATGTGGATCTATCTTGTAATCACAATTAAATGAATATAAGTCCTTCCAAATCATTTTCACTGACTTTCACGTTACAGTAAGATAAGATAATATTTAAAGGGGAAAAAAACTTTCCTTTTGCTTTCAAAAAGCTATGGCTGAGTTAAAAAGAGTTTCATCTGAAATACTAGGACAATAACCTCCTAAATATCAGTATTTTAAGAATATTCATCTAGATATATTATTCATTATGTTCATTAAGATCTTTTGCTGCCTTTTCAAATGTATAAAGTGCAGTAAGAGAACTTATGGCAAGTTTCGGGGATAAATCGTCCCTTCACAGCTTCGAAAACCAGATTTTTAAAATTAGTTTTAGTTTGATCTCCATATACGCAGTTTTACGTAATAATTATAATTATAAAATACCATTATTCGACTCACCAATGATGCTCAGTCTCCATAGTGAAAGAGTTAAAATTTGAAGAGTCAAAATATATTTTATGAGTGAAATTGTATCACATGTATGACATGACTGCAAGCCTTCTAATTCAACTTAAAATTTTAACTGCGAGCTTTCTAAAAATAAATTTCATTCGTATTTTTGACATCGGAAGTAATTAATTAACTCCTTAATCATGCATCATATGGGATGGAATTTTTGATTTTGTATTTTATAACAGAAATTAAATTATTCAAAGATGTAAGATAAGAAAATTACACAAAATCTACAAAACTTTAAGTTCTTGTTTGAATAAATAGAATAGCACATTTCATAACAGGAATAATTCATCTATCTAATTAGATATAAAAAAATAAATAGCTAAGAGGTTAAAATGGGTTTATAAAATAATTCAAGTAAATATATAAAAAATATATCCTTTTTGCTGCGTCACAAGTGAAGCAGACGTTGATAAAAACAAACCATTTCAAGGATTTCAAAACTTTTTATTGCAGAGTGAGATAAATACATAATTGATATTCAACTATCATTTCCCATCCATTTGTTTTCGTGACGTCCTAAATCGTAAAAAGACCCATTTCGGCAGATTAGTATTTCGTGCTTTATCAAAAGGATATTTTGAAATTAAACAATTGAAAGATTGAGGTTAGATCTGAAGAGAAAATAAATAATCATAATCATTAATTCATGTCCTTTTTTATTAACCAACGGCATTCGTTGAAGCAGTAATAAATATATGTGTTGTAGGGTGATAACAATGTAAGACGTGCCTTTCAAAAGGCTATCAAATTTTCATTGATTGGTAGGATTGCAAAGATGGCAAATAGCATCAATTCCCGTTTATTACTTGTTTATATGAGATGTTTCACGTTGAGGATTAGCTCGTAATTAGAAATATTCATGCAATCATTTTGGATTACTTCGGAATGATTGATATAGAAGGAACAGATAGATTTTTAATCCGTATAGAGTACAATTATTACAAATTTTGTTCTAATCAAGGCAAATTGATGGCATCTGTCATCCGAGCCCAACACTTTCGCCAGTAATTGCTTGACAGTTAGAAGCATGCAACAAAATAATGTTCATAGCATTATTTTATTCATATGGCGTACTTTAAGAGGATACTTCCATAAGACCTTCACATTTTCATTAATTAGTAGAATTACAAAAAGGGAAAATTTCCTCAATTCTCATTAATGCGTTTAGAGGAGGTGTTTTGTCTCGAGGTTCAGTGGATAATTACTAGTAAGACTCCTACAATCTTTTTTGGATTACATCAGAGTAATCTACAGAGAAATGTTAGATGAATCCTTACCTTGCATAGAGTACAATAATTAAACATTTCGCACCAATCACGGCATATAAATGGCAATGGTCATTCATATCCCATACTTTCATTAGATGAGATTGGTTGATAATTAGGAGAATATAACAAAATAATTTTCTTTTCGCTATTTTTTACTGATGACGTAGTTCAAAATGAATTTTCCAAAATTCTACTGAATTTTTACTCATTAGTAAGCTTTCGAAAGTAGTAAATGAATAGTAAATTGGTATCCTTTCGAATTGTTTAAGTACTCAGAACATGTCTTATTTTGAGGAAGTTACAGAGATTTATGTAATCCATTCTATTATAGAGCATTGTTACTAGAGTCGTATCTTGCTTACATGGTACTTATTAAATGAGCTTAGTCAGTTTAGTTTGGAATTCAATTGGCTGGAGAAAAAAAGACGTGAAATTAAATAGTATGCTCAAATACTGTAACATTGTAGTAATTGATTTCAATTTTACATTGGGAGTGATTATTTTTTTAGCAATGGTAATGAAAAAAGGAAAATTATTTAAGACATTGCAAAAAGAAAGGTGCTTATTTGAAAGGAGTAAACACTATATTTTACTAATTATGAACATTCCTATTTGAATGAGTCCCTTCTCTGTTCAAGACGTTCAAGTCAAATTAATATTGTTCTGTTCTGTTTATGTGGGGTTTTCACTTTTTCTTATATTCGCATTGTGAGAAAATAATCTTTAGGTAGGTGAATTTTTCTCAGAAAAGAAAATATCTCTTTTTAAAAATAAGTAAATAAATAAATACACAAAGTAATATGATTCTTATCAAAATGTGCAATCTTCTTTCTGCTGTTAATATTTTGTAATTAAAAAATAATGAGCTTTAAAAAAAGTTTGGTTTTGAAATTTTATTACACCTAGATTTGAGCAGTACTTCTCTATTCGCGTTCCCCTCCCCCTCATCTCATTGGATCGTTTTAGATAAAGGTGATGCAATATTTAATAATTTTGTGTATCCTTCCATTTCGTTGTTTCTTAACAAACACACCTTCAAATATTTAAAACAACAATTATGCCATAAAGCTACACATTTAATAATGGTTTTGTAATAAGAAGGTGAAGTATTCTGTAAATTTTCTGCCTTATTATCACATATTTCTTTTTTCTTTTCTAAAAGTCTAAGAAACTGTTTCATTAAAGGTTATCTTGCTTCAAGTCTTTTAAAAGCTGGGAGTTAAAATTACTCAAAAGCGAATTTATTAAAATTATCTGAATCTTTTTTCTATTTTAAATGCGAGCTATAAATTTATAAGCACAAAGAGGGAAACTTATTAGTGCTTCTTAAAAACCAGGACCTATATTTACGCCAGAACTAATATTTGAAAATCAGGTCTGCTCATCTGGAAACGTCTAAATGCCTAAAAACTACGTTGAAGTGGTCTACATAAAAATAAAGAAAGAAATGATTCTTTAACCTACATAGATGACAATAATAAAAAAAGATGCGCCAATCACGGATTATCAAACTGATGATATTTATCATCCTTGTCTACCACTTTCACTAAATGAGAAGGATTAATTATCGATTAAATGGATACAACTAAATTAATTTTGCTGCTGCTATTTAACCTCTTTAAAAGCAAAAGGTTGAGCGATTTGATGTAAATACTTCTTAGATTGGGAAAAGAATGGGAAGAAATTACGAAAGAAAACAAGAAAGATGCGAAGAAAGAAATCTTTAGATTGGCCGCATTTCTTTCTTTTTTCTTTACCATCTTTATTAACATGATGGATATTTTTCCGGTTTTGATTTTAGTTATTATTTTCTTTGAAGCGAATTGATATTTTGCTTTTTGAGAGAAACGAGATTGTAAGAGAATGGAAAAAAGGAAAGAAAGAAAACTTTTTTATACTTTAAAACTTTTTTCAGTAGCAGCCATTTTGGTGTTTCTCGAACAAATTGGGATGAAGCCTTTTAAAATGTCCATTTTTTTATTCCCCTTATTTAAATGATAATTAGGAAAAAGATTTCTAATAAATAGTAATAAATAACCAGAAATGCTCTATATAATTTAAAGAGTTTTATTGAAATAATCAGCAAAACATCATTACAAATAAGATTTCATAATCACACGTAAACTTGAAGGGAAAATAAAATTTGATAGACGTAATTACTAATTTTTTTTATTTAATGAGTAAGTTTCTATTGTATAGAATATTTTTTAACTACAGATATTTTATTTACTTTTATAGCATAAAGAGGTGTTCACTTTTAATTGCCAATTAGCATTCCTTGCGATCAAATCCAAATTCTTTAGGAAAAGGAAAGAAATGGTATTTATATGCATCTGTATAATAGCACAACTTAATTAACATGTGGAAGTTGCCCAATACAAAAGTATAAATACTAATAAAAACGATCTTGTTTAAAGTGCTAATTTTTTGTAGTTGTCCAAAAATTAGCACTAAGCGCTTGTAAATTTATAAATAAATTATTGACTTTGAGTAATAATAGGAAAAATGAATAGTGCAAACTGGCTGAAAGTTAACCTTATACAGATTCATAAATTAATACATCTTGTTAAACTAAGAGTATCATTATAAAGATGGAAGGCAATTAATGTAACATAACAAATAATAGGTAACATTTATGAGATATTAATCTGAGACAAAAATCTGCTCATCGTAGAGCTTTGAGAACTTTTTATGAAACTAACGTGTTTGTATCTTTAAAATTAAGAATTGTGAAAGCTTCCCGAATAATTATTATACAAAAATTCGTGTAAAAAATACTATACGAACATTTCATATTTATTTAAATATGAAATATTAGTTTAATGTTTTGCAAATGTTTTCATGTTTATTCAGATGTCTTTAAATTATATTATCTCTTTTGAAATTGATCAATGGAAGGCAGCGGTCAGCTTCGGCTTCAGAATCGAAAAATCCCGGGTTGGGGACCTAATTCCATCGAAAATTCTTAGAACACGTAATCGAAGTGCACGCATAATCTGAGATTGAGTTAAATGTTCTTTCTTTCGTTTAATATGCAAGCTCAATCGACTCAAATATCATTTTTGTCATTTTCTCACTGTTCAGAATAACGAGATTTGTTCCTAAATATAGCCTTCAAACAAGGCTCAAATCAGATCAGTCCTGGTCAATATAAAACGTATGCTAGATATATTACGTGTAAAATTTTGAATCAGAGAGCAGAAAAAATAGTATTTTTTTTTTAATCTTTCGATGGAGCTATTCAATCAGAAAAATACTTTACTTTTATTTTACTTTATTAAATCTTTAAAATCTAGGCTTAAAAAGTGGCTGTTCAAATTTTTTAAACAAAATTATTCTTTTAAAGAAAATATCACTTTTTGCAAACTTAAACCGCTTAACTGTTTTATTTTATTTACTATCTAATCAGATGACACTTTCTGCTTAAGGAATATTTTCTTATTTTGATTCCAATCGAAATTCCTTGAATACAATGAATATCTCTACCTATGTATCCGAAGTAATTTTAATATTGAATTATAATCGTTATGAATGGTTTATTTTTTGCTTACACTATCAAAATTTGATAAACTTATTTGCTTACACTATCACATATGGCACTCGAGCAAAACAATTAAACGGTAAAGTAGGGAGATTGGCTTGCTGCTTGATAAATGCTCCCAAATTAAAACCCCTTTAATACAAAAATTTTGCAAAAAAAACTCCGTTCAATCGGGGCTATTTAACCAAAAAAAGCATTTCAACTCACTAAATAAATAAAATATTTTATTTGGGTTTTCACATACTCCAGAAAAAAAATATTAAAAGATTATTATTATAAAGAACAATATCTATGGTTCTCGTAAAATTTATTAAAGCTATTTTATTTTTGAATATTTTTTTTTACAAAACTTCAATAATATATTTTTGAGGGTTTTAAGAATCTTTTAATTTAGAATATTTTTTAGACAACTTTGTGAATACTTCTGTATAATCTAAATTTCATTACTTTAAAATACTTTCAAAGCAAACTTTAAAAATATTTTCGTAGAAGAGATTTTGAGGAAAATTTAAATCAAGAAATCTCTCGAAATTAAACCTACAAAGGAAAATATTTAATTTTTAAAATAATCTAGTTATTTAAATTTTTTTGTAAACAAATTTTATCATCCTCCTGAAAATATAACTATCACCTTATGCTACAGAATAATATAAGTCACCCGTGTAGAATACTTTATGAAATACTTATATACCAGCTTGGCAGTGCTGTATAAAGAAGATCCTCAAAAGTTCAGTGGCCATTTCAAGTTATTTACAGATGCACTAGAATCTAGTTTGCTGATTTTAAAAGGCAATCTCCAGGCCACTTTATAGTGGAGAAGAGCAATCGTTATTCATACAAAAACTTAGGGCGTGCTTCACTTTAAACATTTTGGAAATAGCTCATTGCAAAAATTAAGAACAAGACAATAGCTAGTGACCACAATAATTTACTACTGCTCACAAGGTGCACTGACGCCCAAAGTAATTTAATAAATTCACAATAAGGGAGGCCACAGTCTTCATTAGCAATCACATGGCTTCTAATGTCATTTAGTGAACAGGTACGTGAAGTTCGTAGAGCGCTCTCTATATGCTATTCATCAAGTGGTTTGCGTGGGTGTCTTCCTGGTTTTCTCTGTATAAAATAGAAATGTGGGCCATCTACCTCTAAAATGCAAGTGACACACCTCTTTCTGTGTTGGAATGACGATAGTTTTTTTTTTTTCCCCCTTCAATGTTAAATAGGTAAAGAATGAAGGGAAACAGAAAGGCAGAGGATGGCCTGAAAAGCTTAGATTGTTTACAAAATACATTAAAAATAATATTTTGAAGAATATTTCATCTTTCTCTACATAAGTATAAGATACTTCAAAGCTCCTTACATAAATATAAAAAGGAATAACAGAGGATGACATGGAATATTTATATTAATTAGAAAATACAACGAAAAATAAATATTGGATGAAGAACTGGTCCTTCTCAACATAATAGCAAAGTTGAATGACGGAATGACAATTTACGATCTAGTTTATTATTTTTATTTTTAAGGTACCGGAATAAATACTATGATACGTTGTTTGAGAAAGTAGACTCTAGATATTAATCCTTAATGTTCCAATATCTCCTCTCAGCCACCATTCAAGGAAGTGCATCATTTTGTAGTTTAATTTAATTATTTTCTTACATTTTGACAGGGAAAAATTCTTAAGAGTGATAAAAATATGTAGATTAATTTTCGGGGGAAATTTAACTTAAATAAATTCATTTATATTAATTTTTCAGAGCAATAAACAAGTCCTCTTATTCTGGAAATATTTATGCATCGAATTATTTTTCGGAACTCTAAGGGTTAAATTGTTACAATGGAATCGGACCTATGTGAAAGAAATTATAACAAGTTGAATTTCCACCTTTTACCATCAAAAGTATTTCTTTGATCTCAATTCGGCTTGAAAATAAGATAGCTATATATTAATCACTGAACTGTTTCATTTTATTCTTATAACGTAATTAAATAACACCTTTTAATTTTAGAATTTATTATTATTTTGTTAACACTAAGAAATCTCAACTCCTCAAATACTTTTTAATCATTATTTTTTTTATCGTTATAAGTACAATTTTAATTTAATTTTAGTAACGTAATTAATATGACGTATTTTTAATAAATAATTAGTAATTTAACGATATGTTAATTACTAATTTATTTTAGTAATTTTTATGTACAAAAACCAAGTTATTGTATTAAAATACAATAATACGATGCACTCACAGCATGCGAGCAAATTAGGGAAGGGATTAAAGCAACAAATATTTGAAAAGTGAAAATTTTTGTTACATATTCACCATATACATATGTTAAACCATAATAAGCCCTTAAATTGAAATTTTAATAGGAATTTTTATGCTAGTTTATCTTTTAGGTATTATCTCACATAATAATTTCAGGAGTGTAGAGATCATTTTTTCACCAGTGGCGGATTTTGACAACTTGAGTACCACAGGCGCTAAATTTTTCTGGGGCTCCTTTGTACAGAAATTGAGTTCATTAGAAAGTGACATCAACTAAACTTATTTGAGCTTTTAAATTCATCTTTATGCTTATTTTATTTATGCAATATTATGTTTCAAATTAATAAAGTAGCTATCTTTGTCTTCATTTTTTATTAGAATTTTTGTGATAATATAAAGCGATAACGTCACAGTGGTTTATTTCTGTGTTTGCAAATTTTCTAAATGGGATGTACATCCAAGCATTCAAATTTTGAAACTGAAAAATAATTTTTGATAGAATAATTTTCGATAAATGCATTAATTTAGTTTTTATTTATTTAAGTTTCTAAAACAAGTTTTGGGAGCATATATGACACTTAATTTTGCTATGGCACATTTTGTGTTTCCCTTTGTCTGCTTACAAAATCTTTCGTACTAACGTCTTTGATTTTTTTTTTTCATTTGCCATCTCAAAATTATCAATCATTTCTAGTTATACAAGTACATCGTTCCAAGTTTTGCTATTTTTCGTTATATCACGAATCCTCCCATCAGCAATAGAAAAGAATATTCTTAAACCAGAAAAATCTTCCTGAGAAATCTGTTGCATATATATAAAGAACTGTGAACATTTTCATAAACATCCACGATTTCAACAATATAGATATAATAAAATTCTTACTTTAAAATTCGATTAATCTGATCTTAAATAGTTATGCAAGATGTGCAGATGTCAGTTCAAAAGTATTAAAAATGAAATAGAAAATTTTTCGAAACAATCTCTGATTTGAATAATGTAAATATAAACGCGACATGCATTACACAAACTTGTTACGTACAACATGCAGAGATTGTTTCTAGAATTTTAAATTTTAAACAGAAAGCGGAAGCAAAGAAAGTTCATAATCTAGTATGAAGGAAGGTGAAAAAACTAGTTTATTAAAAAAATGTACAATAGAGAAAAGATTAAATGAGTGGTTGTAATTTTCAACTCTTTGATTTTAATAAATGTTAGTACTCTCATAAATGAGTTCATTTTAATAAAAACCCCACTTTTTAGTTGACAGTAATTCTTCATTTATTGAATAATAAATACCATTTACGTGATTTTTATTCCAAAATAATCAAATTTTCGCTATTTTTTCGTAATATATATTTTGATGAAAACTGTTGCACGAACTGCATTTTCTAATTGCATTTTTAAAAATCTATGTTAGAAATAAATCCTAAGATTGATGTCTGAAGATTTCTTTTTTCTGTTGTTCAGTGTGTTTTTAAAAAACTTTCCACTGGGAAAATTCAAATAAATATATATCCCTTACTTACTATGGAAATTTCTAAATATGAATTCATAAATGTTTTCTTTTATTTAAAAATATCAAATTGATAAGAAAATGGCCATTCACAATATTAAATTTATCATTTCATTATTTATTTAGTATTTTTGTTATAAATTAAATTAATTTTTTTAAAGTTTACTCACACACACAAAAAAAAAACACACTTTCAAATGAATTCTCCTTGAATCATTCAAAAATGGTAGTGAATAAATATTCATGACAACTGAGAAAAGTATTTTTAATTTTTAACCCTTTGACTCCGGACTTTTAAAAATCTTTTTCTCTACAATCGCAGAGAAAATGAAGATACTAGATTTGCATTACACAAATCTGTTCAATTTTTTTCAGCCTCAAGGGTTAGGACATGATGGTCAAATACAGCCACCCCACCACCATTAAAAAACTACTTTTAATTAGAATTATTTAAATTGATTTTAAAATGTTTGTGGGATGTATATGCCCATTAGTACTGCAACGAGCTAAAAATTGCATGTTTTTGTCTCTATACTTTAAAAATATTTCGAAATTGGTATCGTCCAAAATGTTGCAAAAAGGAAATATCTTGATCATAAAACGCCTTAATAGAAAATGGACGATAGGAAACGTAAATATGCAGAAATCTATACAAAGCAATATTATTCCCTCCACCTAAGATCACGGGAGGGGTCAATGTCACACCCTTTGGGCAGTACAGGGAATGGCGTTGATATTTCTTGTAAAGGGGGGGGACTCTTTTTTCCTTTTTTCATTATCTTATGTTAGCTGAGAATGTTCGACTTGTGAGTCAGCCAACGAAAAAAAGAATGTGGGCTGGGGAAATTAATCTCATGGATTTGGAAACAAATTTGAAAAAAATAAATTCGGATTTTTACAGAAACTTTTAATTATAACACATTCCAGTAAATATTTTTGCATATCAAATAAATAAAACACAAATGAACACCCCCCCCCCTAAAAAAGAAGAAGAAAAGCATTAAGATGTTCGTAGTATATCATATCTGCCTCTTTAATAATATTCAAATCATAACTTTGCTAGTCATATTGAAATTTATTTGGAACAAATGGTTTTGATATTTCGAGATGCTTTTTCTCTCAATATTTTATATTTTTTTTATTTTGAAGGAATTACTCGAACATCACCAACTTTCAAATTATTTTATTTTCATGCATTGATATTTCCTCGATGTTTTTTTTTTATTCTTCGTTATCATTGAGACTCTTTTATTTTCTGAGTATTGAGGGGGATAAAAGTGTGCAAGTCTGCTATGAAAAAAATGACTGCCGTTTCAGCATTATGATAAAGATTTTGAGGCTCTTCTAGTCTCAAGTCACGAGGCGACCGCCTCCACCGCATGTGCAGAAAATCTGCCTGTGGTCAGTGCGATATCAGATACACCGAATATGCGAGTTGAGAGTTGTCTTTAAAAGCTTAATTTCAATCTGACAGAAATGTGGAGATTTAAGGGTTGATTCTAGAGTTATCATCGTATTTTACTTAGGTATATAATTCCAATTCCAATTCTAAAATGTTCCAAGTGTAGCTTTAAGAAGGTATGCTAGTCCAACTATAATTAACTTATAACGAAGGCTGTGAAAAAGTTTTTAAAATTTCTGATCGATTTTTATGATTAGAAATTTAGGAAATTTTTTTTTTACACTACAGTGCTTTTTATTTTATTTCCATGTTTATCTAAATCTTTTTTGGGACATTGCTACATTAATCAAATGATTGTTCGATATATTTTACCAGTCAGATGTTTAATCTACAAACTAGAGATTATTTTAGGCTCTTAGAAAATTATTATTATTATTTATTTATTTTTTACTTAGAAGGTTACATTTTTATAACTAAGATTACACTCAGAAAAACCGTTGTACACAAAAGAACAAATACAATTTTTAAAATCGTTTATATTTCCTTCTTTTCGAGTTGTTTATTTTTGAATCCTTTTCCATACATTGCTTTATTGACATCATGGTTTTTTCTTCGTTATCTTATCTGATGCTTATCTGTGGGCTAGATGTTGTTTTTATTTTTCAAAAAAAAGTTTTGAGTTTAAAAAGTGATTTTTTAATCAAAAATTAATTAAAATATAAAAAGAAGAAATAACAAGTATAATTTCTAAAAGTGTATAATACCAAACATTGATTGCGTCAGATGCCTCCATTAGAGCAACACATGGCGAAGAATGCATGTAGAATGTCTGAATAAACGAATAGTGTTTGCTTAGTAGAGGCATACTTTAAGCAATCGGATTGAAAAGCTATAAACCCGATTTAACGAGAAAATTGCATTGAAAAATTTGATGAATATGATTATAAATGAGTGATATTTCAAAATTCCTCGTTTTATTTCAGTGAGCTTATACTTGAAATGGAATATTGAACAACGAAATGAAAAAATGTTTTTAAAATGAGTGATATTTCAAAATTCCTCGTTTTATTTCAGTGAGCTTATACTTGAAATGGAATATTGAACAACGAAATTAAAAAATGTTTTTAAAATGAGTGATATTTCAAAATTCCTCGTTTTATTTCAGTGAGCTTAGATTTGAAATGGAATATTGAACAACGAAATTAGTGCATATCATTTTTAAATTTGGAATAATAATTGTTTAAAGACAGCTGGAATATTTTCATTGAAACTTTTTATTAAACTTTCCAATAGTCTCTTTCCTCCACATAAATTGTGGAGCTTGGGTAAGATAGCGGTTAACTTGGCAACGATTGTTATGAAATACAGATCTTTGACATGAGTCTAGAATTTTTACTGAATCTACCACGAGAAAATGTTTTTTAGACGTCGTTCGATTTGCCGATTGATACCAAAATTTGACTCAAAATTTCAGCCACTATTACAAAATAACATACTGAATTTCTCGGATTTAAGTCATTACGATTATGAGTTTCTGCGTTTACCGCCATGCGAAAGAGCAGACCAACAAAAACTCAACTCCCTAATGGATTGGATTGGAAATTTGAATCGTGTCCATACTTTAGATGAGAAATCTATGTGCCAAATTTTATCCATCTCTCTCTCTCTTCGTTTAGTAGTTCTCATGTTTACTTATATTTGGACAGCCAGGCATACAAACTTAATCAGAATGAATTTTACTTAAATTTTTTTTGAAGTCTCTAAATTTAGTGTTAAATTCATATACAAAATTTCATCAATATAGTTCAAAAAGTTTTTGAGTTATCATGCTCACAAACAAACAGACATACCGACAAAAATGCGTTTTTCAGTCTCCGGGATAACTTGAAGATTCCTTCGAATTTTCTAATTCGAATTTTTTTAACAATCACAATAATTCCTCTATGTTTCGTATGAGAGAAAGTAAGAAAAGGAACAAGTGTTTGGAGTCATAAGAACCCCGATTTATAACAATTTTAATATCTAGAGACTATTTTCGTATCTATGCTTGATGTAATTTTGCTTTTTTTTTCTGCTTTAAAAGTCCTTTCATCATGGTCAAAGCGAATTTTCTCGTAAAAGCAAAATTGTCTTCATAAATTTTGCCCATGAAATCTTGTAGATCAAAGAGACATAGAATCATATATCTCGAGATAATGGAGGGGAAATACCTTTACTGAGCGCCTTGAGCTACAAAATAAAACAAAAAATATAATTAAAAAAAAAACGAAACAGAAAGTCTTCATCACGAATGTTACTCGCATCCGTCCGCTCTTCAGGGCTTTCTTCAAATATTAATCAATCATTGTGCTGGATTGCTCTCTTAATTGATCTCAGCTATCGTGAAAGTCCAATTAGTGAAAGATTCAGGTTAGGTCATTAGAGGTTATGGTTGCTTTCTAAAAAATGCAACTTTACCACTTTTCCACTCTATAAATAACGAAAGAAAAAACTTCAATTGGGAAATTCCATTTCCTTCGCCCACTTTTTCCTTTTTCTCGTCACTAAAATGTTCATGCAGTAGGAAAGCGATCACGTTGCTTCAGACTTTCTCTTATCTTTTCGGTACTGAACGATAGCAATTCATGTTTCTAAGGCAATCAATCGCAACTCTTGTCTAGGTCTAATTTAAAAAAAGATACTGAAGTCTCTGAACTTTCTAAGTGACTCTCTCTTTATACTTTGCTAAAACTGGTAGAAGGCAAATAAAAGGGAAAATCTTGAATCGAAATATTTCCTTAAATTTTGTGAAGTAAAAACTGTAAATTATCTTTTATTTCTATTCCAATATCTTTTAATAATAATTTATAAAATATATTTTTATTTGTTATCAATATATTCTTTGTGTGTATGTTAGTTTTCCTAATTTTGATACAACGGCAAAATATCTTAATCTCAGATCTTTCCATCCTTTGAGGGTTTAATAATCCTTGGAATGTTATACTTTTGTTCAGTTTGAAAATTCTCGATTTCTAACTTATAATTTCCTAGTTTATAACGAATTGTAGATAGTTTAAGTATAACTTCTACAAATCATTACAAAAACTTCAATTCTTTTATAAAAGTAAAAAAGAGCCATTGCTTTTAAAAGCATTTTTTTTGGGGGGGGGAGAAATTGAGTAACATATTTGCTTACAGATTGGCTAACTTCTTGACCTATGAACTGACTTAATTTTCTAATTAGATGAAGCGTCTTATATGGGATATTTATTGTTATTTCTACTCAACATATACTTTATTTATTCAACTTTATAAATTAAACCAAATCCTTGTAAAGGTTGACCATCTGTCGGCCTGTACAACTGCATATAAGGAAATGCGATTGAGTCGATTTGAGTCGAATTTTGACTTCAATAAAGTTGATAAAAAATTATAGAAATGCATGCTGTGTTTCCCCTATTATTCTAAGAAGCACGAAATGCTCATGATTGGGACTGTGAAAATAAAACTTAAAGTAATCGTAGCGGTCGCAGCCATGCCCAAGGCCACAGTTTTTGGAGTGGGGAGAAATAAAAATTTTGTTGGAAAGAGTGTGAAAGGGCTTCGAGCAGACCAATTCCGCTGGTTTTACTCCTTTTTTAAAATTCTTATTTGAATAAGGATTAATTATTATTTTTATTTGCTATAATATTATTCCGAGTTTTCTTTATTTATAAGTATACTTATAATTTTTGAATTGTTACGAGATGGATTTGGCTCATTTTCACAAAAACTTGTCTTATTTATTTTAACATCCAGTAATTGTAATCTCATAATCAAAACATAATCCCGCAAGTTTAGCATCCCGTAATCAACACGAGCGCAATTTTGTGGTTTTAAACCGAGGTCAAAAGTTTCCATGCCACATCTCACCTGAGTTCTTTGGTGAAATATAGCTCCTCCGGTTTCCTAGACAGTTGCAAATGGTTTGAGTACAAAACGCATGGAGTATTTGGCCCCTCAAGAAAAGCGTAAATATG
Organism: Argiope trifasciata; assembly: GCA_026543055.1. NCBI lineage: Eukaryota > Metazoa > Arthropoda > Arachnida > Araneae > Araneidae > Argiope > Argiope trifasciata. The sequence continues at coordinate 5,140,422 of JAPMOQ010049656.1, read as the reverse complement.
ATAAAGATTTTTTCGTTTTTATTTTTGAGAAAAATGAAATAATAACTAGATTTACTAAAGCCAGGTCATCTAACAGACCAGAATTTCATTTCATTTCTAGTCGGAACATTCGTATTTGAAATGTATCAGATCTTTTTGAAATACAAAAGTAAATCTGGGTTTTTTAAAATAAAAATTAAGAAAAAGAGAATAAAATCCACCTTTTTTTGCGTAATTGATGGAATTATTCACTAAAGAGAAGATCCAAAAAATTAAATGACTAACTATAGTTGACTCTTCAGAAAGTGAAAAAGAAACATAATGAACTCTTAAAAAAATGTGTTAACGGTAATTTTTGGTTGAATCATTAGGTTATTCATTAGGAGGTGGAAGGAAATGTTGAATGATATTACTGGTGTGTTCTTTATCTTTTTGTTTTCGTAATTAATTAGGTGGATCGTTTTAATTTTTTGGTTGAATATTCTTATGTAGTTTTATTTTATATATTTTTGCTTTATTTGCTGATGTTTTTAATGTTGCTTTGTTTTTGTGTTTTTTGCTGTTAAAATTGGTATGTCTCTTTTGCCTTAATTTTCGGGTCACGAGGGGTCAATATTGTTGGACATTTTCCGATTCCTCACAGAAAAAATCCCTTATTTTGAATTCTTGCCTAAGGGTGACCCTTGAAAAAGTCTTCAGGTCGGATTCTTTTTCTATTTGTTGTAATTTTGATTCTATTTTATTCCTTTTTACTTAGCTTATATATATATAACGATTGAATAAAAATTGAATTTCAAGATTGTGTTTCTTCTTTATCACATTGTAGGGTAATTTTTTTCTTTGCAAAAGTCGTTTTGTTTTTCAACAATGCTATGCTTAACAAAGCCATTATCTTATAGTTGGAATGGAAACGTTGGCAGTTGGAAATGCAACACGTTACATTGAAAGAAAATAAAAAATTATTTTATTAGGGACAGTTTTTGAATTATTTATAAAAGATAAGTTAAGTTAAAATTAAATATTTGCTTTAGTCTATGTCTAATCTTTATGATTCAGAATTTGTATTTTATCTGTTTTAGATTGTTATTTATTCTAATTAAATGAAATCAATCTATTTCTGATGTACCCCTTTAATCAAATCATCTCATTTTCATTTTAGTCTTGGTTTTTTTATGAAGAAGTTATATATAAAGATGTGTTAATGTTTAGAATTGATGATATTGTGATCAATATGGAGACATTTATTGATTTTTTTCAATTTAGTGACAAAACGAGGATTTAAAAAAACCGAATTCATCACTTGTCATTTATTGTGTCCCTAATAATATACGGTTTCTTTTAGTGTAAATAGAAAATATTTACACTCTGGTGTTTTAGATTAAAAGACAGTGAAAAGTACTTTAACAGTATATCGAATGGAGTTCTGCAAACATCAAATGTTTATATTTTATTACAAAAATATCAATATTTTTCTACCTTGTTTCTAAATAGCATAATAAATTATATTAATTATATATCTATGATGCTTCTGAAAAAGTATTTACTTTCTGGGTTGCAGGTAAAAGACAGTTACATAAACAACGTCGGATTTACAAATTGGATAATTGAATAATTGGCTTCGATCTCTTGAAAACTAGAAATAATTGAAGATTCCCTTTTTTTTCATAGGATTTTCATGTTAATCTAATTTTCCGTTTTCATTCGATTTACAAGAGTCGTGCATACGAGCTTAATTCGAATGATAGCAAAGCATCGTTAACATTTCAGAATATAATTTTTTCATGATTCGTTTGATATTTTTTACATCGAATGATTGACTTGAAAGTAAATATCCTTGGCAGTTTAACAATAATAAGGATAAGAAGGGCTAAATTACTGAGGTTTGACACTTTTTCATAGACAGGTTTGCCGCTTTTACAAAGTCATTAACTTGGTCCCTTCCCATTCTTACACCAAGTTGATGTGGTAATAGTGTCTAGTGTTTTGGTAATAGTGTCTAGTGTTTTGGTAATAGTGTCTAGTGTTTTGGTAATAGTGTCTGGTGTTTTGATAATAGTGTTTAGTCTTTTAATAGTAGCGCCTAGTGTCTACTAGCTAGACCAAGTAATGTCTAGAAGTTTGAAACTACATCTGCATTCATTCGTTTCCTGTATGTAAATAAGAATGCGATAATATACAGCAAGTTTACTAAACAACGACAGATTTTAATTCTCTTATTATATTGCCTGCTTTTGATTGAATTTTTCCAAGACAAAATGCTTTTCGAAGTATAAAAGTCTTGCCAAGCCTAGCCTTGAATGTGGCCTGAAACTCAAAAGTTTTGCTGTCTCAGTTTGCCATGGCATTTCGATATTTCAGGGAAGATCGATATTTGCGTTGCCTACAGACCTATAGGGCTTAATACAAGCTTAAGTAACCATATTCGTATCTGCTATAGATTCAGCTCTTTTGAAGATGCCTTCTGTCCATCGTTTTTCCCGGAGTGAGAGGAATGTTATCCTTGTAGTTTAGAAAGGGCCGAAGAGTTAAGGGCCAGCGGGTACAGATTATTTTAGAAAAAGATTATATGTCAATCTGTGAGAGAGAATATATCATTGCAATTCTAAGCTAAAAAGACAATAAACAGATTTTTGGAAATTTCAAAGTTTATTTTGTTTGTACAGAAGCTGTTTTGCTTTGAAATTTCAAATGGTATAATCTTCCTTGTAATGTGCTGCTTCAATTTTTGATACTATGCAAGGAAAAATATATGGATAGTTGCGCAAATGAATTGAAACATCCTATTACACGGTTTACTTTTCCGTATTATCTGAAAGCCCTGCATTAGGAGAGAAGATAATATAAAAAAAAGAGAGATGTTATTATCATGCTATGTGGAACCCATATGGTTAGAATGTCGCACTGTCGAATGTCTATTACAAATTTTTGCATTGTGTTGTGCTGCAAGAGGATAGAATGTAGCTTAAAAGCGAAATTTTTTTTAATTATTAAATTGCTTAAATGTCATCCCCCCATTTAAATTCGTTTCTTGCCTTGATTGAATGCGATGAAAGATTTTTATTAAAATATTGGGTCGTTCGGAAAGTCATTTCGTATTTTTGTGTCAAAATGAAAAGAAATTTTCGTTTAATGAATAAATTATTTATTAAATTATAAAATTGCCATTCTGGTCTAATACCTTTTGCCCTTCTGGTCTAATACCTTTTGGTAGTAACATGATTACACGCTCATAAAAGTTTTGGTCTTTGCTGTAAAAAAAACTGATCGAGGTGGTTTTTGGCCTCCTCATTTGAAGGAAAAATTTTGCAAATCAGTTCTGGTACTGATGTACTGTTAACACATCTTCTCCACACATATTGGCTAATTTATTTCTGGCTTAAACAGCATTTTTACCTTTTATAGCAAAAAAGAAAAAAATGACGAAAATGCTGTTTATTGCTCTCCATATTTAAAAGGGCACCATCCAAAAACTACTGCGAAGAATCAGCTGCACTTTTTCACACTCAAGCCTTGCTATATCAGCTCTTAAAACATAAAATGATTTTGCGGTTTAAGTATGAAATTGGGTGCGAAAAATGCAATTAAATCCTTTGTCAGGAAAAAAAGGAAATTACTTTCCGAACAACCTAATACATATTATGGGAAAAAGTATTACAAATATTATTTTATAATAACAATATATTCTTATGTTTATGTAAAATATCTCATTTATAGGAGATTCTTATATTCCAAAAGGTATTTTTCTACTGTTATGGAGGGACATTTCAATATTTTTGAAATGAAGATATTTGTTTGTCTAAACTTTTACATTCTGTTTCTGATAATGCAGTTATTTTAACAAATTTACAACTTTCAGCTAACAATTATTTCACGATATTGAGCAAATGAGAGAGTGGTAAGTAAAGTCAATTTGAGCAAAACCAGTTTTTGAAGTGCTATATCAGATGATTTTATATTTGATATATATGTCTGATCTTAAACATTGCAAAATTATTTATAGTGTGATACGTCATAAATATTTTGCCTTCACTTAAAGAAAAATTCTTTTCAATATTTTCCTTCATCATAATTTTCTTTTTATTCTTATTCGCATAATTTTCTTTTTATTAATATAATTCTAAGCAAAAATCTCCAATTATTTGTTTGTGATTTGAAAAATTTCTTTTTGAAAACAGAAACATATTTAAAGCTTCATGTCTCATTTAAATGTATAAATTATATGTTTAAAAAAATCGCCTGTTTCAAATTTTTTAAAGCATTACATTTTTTTTAGTTGAAAGAATCGAAATAAAAAATAATAATTGTCTTACCTTTCAAATACATTATAATAAAAAAATTTTGGTAGAAAATTATCTGTTCGGAGAAATTCGAAATAGTATAAAATTGCTTTAGAATGTACTAAAAAGCGAGACCATGAAATAACTAAGGCATCTGATTTTTTTTTATTATAATGAAAAATAGAACAAATTCGTGCTCCCCACTATATGTCAAATTTGTTATATGTCTTGATATGTCCACCCTGATTTATCCCATTGAACATTTTGACATTGGAGAAAACATGCGAAATCATAACGCATTGTATGACTGCATGCAAATAAATAAATGACTTGATATATTGATGGCATTTGCCATGCTGTAATTAAGTCAATTGGATTTATACACTTCCAATGGAATATTTTTTGCTGGTTTTCATCCGTTTTTAGCTGCTAAATTCTGCTGAAATATCTAAAATTACTCTCCTGCTTATCAAAGAGGTATATAAATTAAAATTACTTTATTTTAAGAACTTAAATAAAATATAATTTTTTAGATAAGATAGTTAAAAAAATGTGTGATATTCGGTCAAAATTCGTTTCTCAACACAGGTATATACAAAAATCAGACAGAAAATGTCAATATTTTATTTTTAGGAATTATTTATGAAGTTTCAAGACTTTCAGAAATTATACTTAGTTTATTCATGGAATTTTAATCTACAAATTAATACTTTCTTTTAAAAATAAAAAAAGTATATATATATATATATATATATATATATATATATATATATATAT